>VDFB02349410.1:0-130548 GCA_007258455.2 Sequoia sempervirens | reverse complement strand
GCATAGGCAAGGAAGTACCTTGAATGACAAGCCCACATGTATTGTGGGTGCAATTTGTGTTGTTTTGTGGAGAGTCTGGTTTATTTCGCATTTTCTTAACTCTTTGGTGCCATTGGGTTCTGCAACTTTTCATTCTGCCATGGGTGGAGACCGTTGTAGAATTGAACCGAGCTCTTGCAAGGAATTTCAGAAAAATTTTGTTGTGTGGGAGCATTTGGAGCTGGGCAGGGTTACATAGTACATGCAGAGAATTCAAGGTCCGGACCCTGATGCAATGGATTTTTTTGTTAAAGGATGGAATGGGAGGACTCTGCATTATAAGGGTGTGGAGTTTAAAATTGATGAGGAGTTTATAGCGAAGGCCATTGGTCTTGCAGTTTTCAGATAGGGGTGCTGCCAAGAAGGCCTTTGCGATTTTTTTCAAATTCGATGAGAAGAAGAAGCTCTAGAAAATTGGGAGTCGTGGCTACGCTCGCAAGTCTTTGAATCCATCATGGAGGGACCTCGTTTTGGCCATAATGCACCATTTTTATGCTTGAAGGTAGATTCTCTATTGTTTACAGCTACCATTTCATGATTTTGAATCATTTTAGGCATAAGGTGTTGGTCTCCTTTCCTTTTTACCTATTACTTTCTATGGAAAAGAGTATTGAAGATCACCGAAAAAACCCTAAGAAGGTGATTTTGCATGAGGGTCTTATGAGTCTCTTGTTTTCTCATATTAAGCTTAAGTTAATTTTGGTCTCCCCTAAAACTCCTAGTAAGAAGACTGTTAAAAATTCTAGTTATGATACTAGGGACTCTGCCACGGAATGGGTTGGTAGTTCTGAGGATGAAGATTTGGAGTTTGAGGAAATGTCTGTGGATGAAGGCGGGTCTGAGGAAGGGGATGATGACTTGGAAGAGTGGAGCAAGGGCTATGAGATGGATGTGGAATTGCGAGAAACCATGACAAAGTCTATGAGAAATACTTTGAAGGGGAAATCTAAAGGCTCCAAGAAAGAAAAGTTTTGGCTAAGAATAAGATGTAGTTAGTTTCTATAATGGCTCCCAGTTTGAGTGAGAAACCCTTATTGTCTCCTGGTGAAGGTGGTGTGAAGGATAGCTCTCTTGAGAAGGGTGGTGGGAATCATTCTGATAACGCTGGTGTCGAGAATGCCTTTGTTGGGGATATTATTCCTGGGAAGGTGGAAATTTCCTTTGTGACTAGTCTCAAGGTTCATGAAGTTGAGGGTTTGTGTTCGAAAGCTCTTGGTGGTGATGTCAATACTAGTATGGATGAG
Organism: Sequoia sempervirens; assembly: GCA_007258455.2. NCBI lineage: Eukaryota > Viridiplantae > Streptophyta > Pinopsida > Cupressales > Cupressaceae > Sequoia > Sequoia sempervirens. The sequence continues at coordinate 129,265 of VDFB02349410.1, read as the reverse complement.
ATGTTGAACGAGCCTGAGCCTATGGAGGGGTAGGGGATTGAGTCGATCAAGCATTCTCAGGTTTTTCTCCTATTGAGTGGGCTGTGAAAATGGAGCGGTTGGAAGCGTTAGGTGATTTGACTAATTTTCTAGATGAGGAACGGATTAAGGTGGATGTGCTGGAGGTCGAGGACTCCCTTGTTGAATAGGATAAGGAGTAGAAAATGGAACATTTATATGCCCCTGATAACATTGAGTTGAATGATCTACCTGGACTATCAACTAGGATGATGTGAATATGAATATGTTCTACAAGATGGTTGAGGATGGGACGTGGAATTTGCTGTCTCTCGTGAAGTGGTTGTTTTCAGAGGTTAAGGAGCTCAATATTCAAATGAAAAATTGGTAGGATGTTTGTGTTGCTATGCTTTGAGGCAATCAAAAGGAATGGGCTATAAAAGGTAAAGTTAAAACTATGAATGTTATGTTGGATAAGTTGGTTGTTGATGCGGATCGCCTGAGGGTTTCTCATGAGGAGAGGATTTCCTCTTTGGAGATGTTGGTCAATAAAATTTTAGAGGATAGAGTTGCTAGTCTTGAGGATATAATTGGAAAGTTGTTGAAGGATTTAAAAATTGTGGTTAATATCAACAATAACTCTTTAAAGACCACAACTAGGGGTCTCTCTGTTTTAAATGAGAAAGCCCTAAATTGGACTGGTAAACCTCTTGACTTGGGTGATATGGAGAAAGTGATTGATAAGATCAACTGCTTGAACCATGTAGAGATTGTTGAAGAGTCTGCTCTAGCATTGGAGAAGGATGCGCAGGCTGGTCTATGTCTTAGGACAAGGAGCAAGACTAAAAAGAGAGTTGTTTCTGTGGATGAGTTTAAAGATGTTGTGGATATGCATGAGGAGGTCATTAAGGAGAATATGGCCTCGATGAATGTCTTAGATAAAATGTTGTAGCCGATGCTTTCCTTTTTGTTGGTTCAACAGGGTTGCTGATGTTTTGGTTGCTGGTATGCTGATGGGTTCCTTATGTTTTATCTTTTGTCAACTTTTTGGTTTTTTGGGCTGCTGGTTTTAATTGCTTAGTTTTTCTTGTAGCTTGTCATCTTTGTAAAGGGTTTTGGGGCCCCTTCAAAACCCGCTTTTCCTTATCAAAAACATGATTATGCAAGAATGTGGTATTAATATGCCACCTGGAACACTAAGGGAGTTTATATCAAGTTTGTTTTGTGAAAGATCTAATGGTAAATTGTTTTATTTAAGTTATTGTATTTCTAGTCAATGCACTAGTTGTGGAAATATTTCATTCTTAAGAATTTGTATGCATGAAAGTGTTGATAATGATTTTAGACAACAATTAGTAGATGTTAAAAGATTTAAGAATATTGACTATTCTTTAAAAGATGGAAAAATAGGAAAGCGTTGTGATTTAGTTACATAAAAGAGTTAGTGTACATGTATTCATAAGTGAATTTAAGAATAATATTGTACCATAATATGTCATGGACTCTCAACATGCTCAATGGCTTGATGGCCAATTTTGTGCATGTAGAAACACATTTCCAATTGGTACTATACTATCAGTGGTTGATTTTGTGGAAAATTATACTCTAGCTCTGCAAGAGGAAATTCAATCATAGTATTATAATTCAGTGCAATTAGCTATGTTTTTTCATATTATTTATAGGCATGCAGATGATAGCACAGAGTACGATAATTTTTTTTTGAGGGAGTATCATTTCTATTTGAGTGACAACTGGTTACACTTGCCAAAGTTTGTTCAATACTGTTTCAATATATTTATAGAAATATAAGAGAAAGAGGAATCTAGATGACATAACACCTCATATGGTCAAATAATTGTATGGGGCAGTTCAAGAATGCTTGAATGTTCTATTGGTTAAGTAGGGTTCACAAGGAACTTAATGCCCAACATATATGGAGTTATTTTGAAGCTAGGCATGGTAAAGGAGAACATGATGGAGCTGGTGTGTGTGTCAAAAGAATTATTGCTAGAGAACAATTAAAATTTGAGGATGGAGTAAAATTTAAAGATGAACGTGGGATTGTGGATTGGTGCAATACAAGATTATCTACACCTGGTTCAAGTGAGTACTCTACAATTCACTGATTCTTTTGGTTGGTTGAAGAAGAGAACATTCTACCTAGACTTGACTATGAGACAATGAATGGATCTACTAATGGCATTCATTTAAGAGTTTGACAGCAAGCACACGGACTATCTAGACAAGGGATCTTGCATGTTTTCTTTAGTTTTGTATCTCAGGAGGTTGGGAAGCATGTGAAAATATAGAATGGGTTGAAGAGTGGGAGAAAATATCGTTGACACCTGCACAAGCACACGATCAATATGAAACAAATATTGAAGGCAATGATCAAGTGTTTGCATTTGAAGACTATGACAGTGTTTTAGACCTTGTAAAAGAAGTTAATTTAATTCAATTTATTTTATTTTATTTCACTTTATTAAGTTATTTTGTAATACTAAATTATTTATATGGATACGTGCAAGTTATTAAATCAAATTTTGTTTGTAGGACCTGTGTATGTTGTTGTTGCACCTGAGGGGAATGAAGAGGAAACAAAATATTGGTTGGCCTATTGTGTAGAGACTAAACATAAGTTAATAACACCTCAAGAAGATGATGATGGCTATCATTATCCAATAGGTACAGAGATTGCCTTAAGACATCCCCTTAAGAAAATTCTGATAACAAGTTTTTGATCCCCTTAAGTAGTTTTTTAGAACAAGTTTTTGATCCCCTTAAGAAAAATTTGAAAACTTATTTGATGATGGTTATCATGTTTTTCAATAGGATCGGTGGTGGTTTTTGGAACTTAGCAACAAAAATACTTGATTAGAAAGAATGGTCTGCCTGCATTCGAAGATTATGAAACACATAAAAAGATTATACACTATTCACATTTGGTGGTTGAAACAACTATAAAACTAGATCGGTATCATGGAAGACCTACAAAGAAAGTGCTATGGACAATTTCTATGGAAGAGCATGAGACAATCATAGATGTATTACAAAAAAGAGAGGATGCAGATGGTACAATGGAATAAGTAAATACAAGTAAATATAGTTTTAGTTTTATATTATCCTTTTAAATAGATTAAATACATGTTTTGATATTTCTCAAGTGTGTTATTAGTTGAAATTGATTTAAATTGTCCTTTTATAGGTCCTTAATCCATCATCACAAAAAGGAGAGTCCATGCAGATTCAATCTAGACAACATGGAATACTTGGTAAAAATAGGTAATTATTAGTTAAATTATATTTAAATACATTTTTTTATTATATATTGATATTGCTTGTACATTGATAGTTAAAATTGATTTATTATCCTTTTTTGTATCCTTAATCCATCATCACATTGATCTTATACTTTGAAACAAAAAGGAGAGGATGTAGATTCAACCTACACATATTTAAATATAGGTACTTGAGTTGTGTACTATAACGCCCCGTCGCTCAAACCCCAAAGGACAACTAAAAACACAACAATTTTTTTTTGAAAACATAAAGTATAAACACTAAGTTTACTAATGCAGCTAACATAGTTAATGATTCCAAGTTAAACACCTAAGTCCCTTGAGGTACATGAGGTGACATTACGTAATCTATCCCATAACAAAGTTGATAAAAGTAATTACCAATTCAACTAACGTAACTCATTCATTCATATATCTTTATTTAAACATTTATTAAAGATAAGCAATAAGACAATAATGAACCATATAGAATCCATAAATGTATTTATAACAAATTGTACTTGGAAATATAAAGAGCATATTTTCTCAAACATAACACAACATCAATGATATTTACAATTATGGATAAAGCATGAATTACATAATGTGATTATACATTACATCATTCTACAAGTATATCTCATTGAGTAATTACCCAAGATTACATCATAAGTCTACCCAATACATGGGAGGGTAACATATCAATACAAAAAGTATAATAGAAGTACAAGAATACTTTTGGAAACATATAAACTCTAGATCAAGCTGTCTCTGCAAAAATCTACACTGAAAGGTACAACTGCAAGATAGGGAACCCAACGGGGTGCGTAGCACGTTCCACCTGACCACCTCCGTGCTAGGAGTAGATAAGAAAGGGTCCCCAACCAAGAACATCTAAACAAATACACAAGACCAAACTCCAAGCCGGGAAAGCTAAAACACACATAAAGGGAAACATAATATCAAAAGACCACTTCCAGAGGATAGCAACAAAACTAATCAAGGGAAAGCTAAAGGAGAGTGTCATCACACAGTCCTACATGGGTTATCCTGACTGCCTATCTCTAGGCACCGACCCCCATCTATGGTTATCCTGACAACCTCTCTAGGCGCTGGCCCCATAGGGTGACTTGTGCGGAACCGTTAACCTCTCATGGAGACGAGGCAATGATCTTGCCAACCACGGCCTTCTTAGCCCACTTTTAGTCTGCATAAGCACTAACAGGTGGTTGAGGCATCCACAATTGTCTTGTTAATGTTTAACTACCTACCCCCTAATTAATTATTTTGGTTATCACTTATTACTCAAACTCTAACGTGGGTTATCCTGACAGCCCCTTTGTGCATTGGCGCCCACATAGAGCCACTCTCCCTAGAAACCAAAAATATAACAACAAATTCCAAGGGGTTGTACCCACAAGTACTCTAAAACACAAAATAGAACAACCGCGAGGCAAAAACATCTTGCCAAAAGTCTTAAAAATCAACTCCCATAAAATCGAGTACAACCAAAGTGTAAACTTAAAATCACAACTATAATCTAATCGAGACAAGTATCAAATAAAAAGGTCATATAATAAACCACCATTTTCCCATGCCTTTGAAAATTTAAACAATAACCTTAACTCCTATAAAAAAGGTCGACTAACTTCAGGGTCCCCACATACTTATAACCCAACTCATGGAAACCAATAAAGAATTCAAAGAAAATCAAAGAATTAAATAATTATTCAACATCAAGATTTTGGTTAAGAATGCAGATTTAATATACTTAACAATCACATTTTAAAATAACTCAATGCATGAAATCCACAATGGAAGTTAAACTATCAGTTAACTCAATTTATTTCATTAATTAAAAACACTCGATTGGATTTGATAAAATATTTTCTTTCAATTTGTCCAGTAACAACAAGTAATCATTGCAATTAACCTTCGTTATATTTTTATAATTTTCAAATAAATATATATATATATATATACACATACGCACGCACACACACACACATATATATAAATATAATATTTATTTATTTAAAAATAAATTACAAATTCAAATCATATATTAAATATTTATGATATATGTATATATAATATATATAATATATAAAATATATATATTATAAATAATATATATCTTATATATTATATATATAATATGTTTTTTAAAATAAATTAAAACAAACATACATTCTTTCTACAGCGGACGAAGGCTGTCTCCATAGCCGAACCCTATATGGGGCACAACTGTGTAGCCAGCGCCAGTGCTGCTTGTGAAGGCAGCGTTGGGCGTTGCCCTCACTACTGCCTCCCGTGTGGGGGGCAACTGTGGGGGTAGCCCCCCATCGCCTCCAGAAAACAAATGATAATTTTATTTTTTTTCTTTAAAAATTTCACTCCAATATAACCCAAATTCCGTCGTATGGATTTCGTGTAACATTTTTAAATCATCTATTTTCAACATAAATTTTATATTTCTAACAACAATTTCATTAAGTATTTATATATTTGTATATATATATTCACAACTATATATACATATATAAATCAATTGAGATGATTGCTCTGATGGCAATTTCACAAATTTTCTATAGGGAAATAGATTTACTATTTTATCAGAAAATTTTCATTTTACCAAATATATCAAGAATCTCAATTTCCTAAATTTTGATAGAAGATTTCTATTCAATCCAATTTCTCAAAAATTTTCCTACAAGAAATATTTAGAAAAATTCTTACAAAGGTTTCAATTTTCACAATTTTGATAGAGGATTCCATTTGCAACCTACATAGGTTTTCTATTGTTTTATTTTGTAGTTTTCCTATTGTTTAACAATATATAATTTTTATGAGTCTCTCTAATTTTACTGTAAAATTTTCTACATAGGCAACAAAATAATCACGACAAAACTTCAACAACCAATAACAAAGTTTTCCTACAGAGGAACTTTTAACAAAATTTTCTACTCATAAGCTATGAACAAACATTTCTACAAAGGGTTAAAACTAATTCACTACAATTTCCTCTTATATAGACAATTTGAGGCATTCTTTTCAAAACAAGAAAACAATTAAATAAATAGTAAAGGAACTTGTTTTACTGAAGCTTGAAGGAACGAGGGTTGGAGCAAAGATTTTCCTTGAGAGCTCAACTTCTAAAACCTTTCCAGAATCTTCACCTCCAGCAAGATGCAAAATATGAGTTAAAAAATATATGCTGAAAACCTCCTCATTTTTTTTTTTTTAACCAGAAACTCCCCCAAAACCCAAAAACTATTCTACAGCCAATTTCTTTCCATGAAGAAACTTCCTACCATTCACATGCCAATATTCTCTTCGAGAATATTTTTATATAAGAATTTTTATTAAATTCCCACTCACTCTCATAAATACTCTAATTATAAATTAACTAATTTTTAATTATTTTTCTTTTAATAATAATTAAGCATTATAAGCTTTTTAATTAATTTAAACACTCAAAAATCAATACCACTTACCTTATGCAAATTTAAAATTATAATTCACATTATAGCATCTATTATTTTTATTTAAACTATCCACTCAATCAAGAAAATTTAATTAATTAACTTTAACTACAATTTCCTACAAATAATTATATCAATTAAGTAACATTAGTTAATCACACATAAAATAAAGATTAATTAAATAACAAACATTTTCATACTAAAATAAATAATCAACACTAACCCAAACATAAACAAATACAAGGTTGAGACAAAGACACCATTGGACTCACAACAAGGTGACGAACTTGGGACGGGGACACTTTCTTATCAACTCCCTTTTCAACATCATACCCGTTGGGTCTATGGGACATGCTCAAACCTGTCAAGCAGGTGGAGTCGATGTCCAGTACCTGCATCCTGCATAGAAACAAATTTCAAGTAGCATGTAACTCTCTATTGCAGACACACCGTGAAAGGTAATCGTGGGGTAGCAAGGCACTTGCAAGCAAGTGATGCCACTCTATCTTTTCACAAAGATTCACTAGAAAACACATCAGAAACCATACTAGCATAAAATCACAACATCACCACATATATTATTAAAGAAAACCATAACATAATCACCATGAAATGTATCATCAAACATCATAAGTAATGTCAAGTGTTGCAAACCAACCAAACTATGAATCCACACACAACCAAAATGGTGAACTGATCACCATCACAAACCAAGTACAAAATCCACACAAAAGAGTATCAACAACATGAGGGGTCTTACATCCTCCCCCTCTAGAACATGACTTACTCCTGGAAGCCACTAAATAAATATGGGTAAGCCTCTCTAATACGGGATGCATCCTCCCATGTCGTTGAAGTCTCATCATTTGGGTCCCACTGAACCCACACCTGTTCAATATCTCTGCCCCTGAGGGCGAGTCTCCAATGCTGTAGCACAACCATGGGATCGAGTGCTAGATTCTCATCCTCGACCTGAAGAGCATTCCAATCAAGTATGTGAGTGACATCCGGATAATATGGCCTAAGTACTGAAACATGAAAAACATTGTGAATCCGCAATAGACTGGGCAGCAATGCCAAGCCATAAGCAACGGGGCCAATCCTCTCCAAAACTTCAAATGGTCCTACAAATTGAGGTGCGAGCTTGGAACCCTTTTCGTAATGGATTGGGCTCTTTCGTGGTCGCACTCTTAGAAAGACTCGATCACCAACAGAGAATTGACAGTCAACTCTATGTGCATCAGTGTATTTCTTCTATCTATCTTGAGTTGCCACAAGATGATCTCTGATGTGAGCTACCTACTGTTCCATGTCCTGAAGCATTTTAGACCAAGGATAACTTTGTCCTCAAGACAGTCCCAACTTAATGGGGTCCTGCAGGGTCGACCATATAGCACCTGAAAGGGAGCCATACCAATCAAGCTATGATATCCATTGTTGTAGGAAAACTCCACTAGATGCAAATAATCCTCCCAACATGATTGTTGATCCATCACGTACATATGAAGCATGTCCTCAAGAACTTGATTAACTCTCTCTATTTTTCCATTTGTTTAAGGATGGTAGGGAAAACTAAAGTTTAGCTGAGTTCCTAAGGCACGTTGCAATGATGTCCACAATGTAGATGTGAAAACTGGATCTCTGTTAGAAATTATTCTCCGCAAAATACCATGCAGACGAACAATATCTTCCATGAAGATTCTAGCAACCGAATAAGCAATGTAAGATGATTGGATGGGGGAGAAGTGTGCCACCTTGGTCAATCTATCAACTGTGACCATGATAGCATCATGACGTCGAGAAGTCATAGGCAATCCCACAATAAATTCTACATAAATTATGTCCCACTTCCATTCTGAAATGAGATGAGGTTGTAAAAGGCCTGTGGGATGCTGATGTTCTGCCTTGACCCTTTGACATTCCAAACATCTAGCCACCAAATTAGCAATATCCCTCTTCATGCCAGCCCAAAATTACAGTGCACGAAGATTTGCATACATTTTCTTAACTCCCGGGCGAGCAGAGTAGGGAGATCGATGTGCCTCAATCATAATTAGAGTCTGAAGACCCTCAGCAGAAGGCACGTACATGCGACCCAAATACCTCAAAAGACCATCCAACTCAAGTGAGTAACCTACAAAATTTCCTTCTAAATCTCTACTTGATTCAATTTATGACTTCACTTCCTGATACCAGCTATCTGTGGGAAGCGTTGCGAGGACTTGACTCCTCAAATCCACCCCGAGAGCTACTGTAGAAATCTCATGTCTTCATTGACTTAGAGCATCTACCACTACATTTTCCTTTCCTTGAACATACTTGACCTCAAAGTCATATTCGCAGAGGAATTCCATCCATCTCCTTTGCCTGGCATTTAGGTTCAGCTGAGTAAAGATGCATTGCAAACTGCAATGATCGCTGTGAAGCTCGAACCTATGACCCAATAAGAAGTGTCTCCATCTCACAAGGGCATGAACCACTGTGACTAACTCCAAATCATGCGTGGGGTAATTTAGCTCATGATTCTTGAGCTTACGAGATTCATATGCAATTACATGTCCTTGCATTAGAACGGCTCCTAAGCCCTCCAAGGAAGCATCGGTGCACACCACGAAATCCCCAGTAGGATCAAGAACTGCCAAGATTGGTGCACTAGTGAACCTGTCCTTAAGGGTCTCAAATGTTGTCTGGCACTATTCAGACCAAATGAACTTCTTCCCTTTCCTCTGAAGGGAAGTAATGGGATGTGCGATCCTAGAAAAACCCTATACATACTATCGATAATAGCCCGCTAACCCCATAAAACTGTGATTCTTTGGAACATTCTTGGGTGCTGGCCAATCAACAATAGCCTGGATCTTTTGTAATGCCCCGCCATGCAACCCTAGAGGAAGTTTCAATTAATTACCCAAATGTAATTTTTTTTTTTAAGTATAATTAACATGCAAGTACACTACCCATTGCCAACAACCTCTAAGGTTACGAGACTGAGATTACCTTAAAACCCAAACAAGAAATATGAATTGAAACCATAACATTTAATTACTTAAGAAATTAAGAACACATACATTACATACATGATAAATTACATCAAAGAATAAGAGATACCACATGATTTCAAATAAAAATCATTTTAGCAATAAGATTACAACTCTCATTCCCCGAATGAGGTAAATCCAATAAGCATGGTTACAAAATTACATCTTCCACCTTGATAACAAATGAGGGGTAATAAATTATAAGATTCAATTGAAATGAATAAAGCATGAAATGAAAGTGGATCCCACAAGCTCTCCAACTAGAAATCTCATCCACATGAACAAGAAGAAAACCCAACGGAGTAAGGTGCATGTTCCACCCAACCAAGTGATACTCGAAGGCTCACCCCCCATGCTAGGAGATAGTAACAAGGATTCCTAGACAAGACCATCTACCTCTAGACACATGCTAACACATAACTAAACTGAATCAAATACAAATACATCACTTAACACAAATATTACAATGCTTCTAGAGTTAAATATCAATTACATCACTGATACAAACATACTACTGACTTAGGAGAAGTGTCATCACAATGTTACATGGGATATCCTAGTAAGTCTTCCTAGGTCTCGACCCCCTTCTCGGGATATCCTGGAAACCTCTAACGACTCCTGGCCCCTCATGTAAACCAATACAGAATTAGTTATCTCTTGTAAAGACAAGATAATGATCTTTCCATTCCAGACCTTCTCGTCCCATCCCAAGTCTATACAAGCCCTTGCATCCATGAGCGAGGAAAAAATAATCTTATTAAGTGTTTGATACTACCTATTCCACTAATCATTTTATTTATGTTATCACTGGATTAACTAACTTACAATGAGATGCCCTAGCACCACTTTGTGTGTTGGCCCTCATTGCAAGCCACTCCTCTAAGAAAACACGTGGAATAACTCCACAACCCAAGGGTACACAAGTGCGACCTAAGGATATTAAATCCCTATCCACAACTAAAGTCAACACATCCCGTTCATGATAACCGGGTATCTAACTGGATACATTAAGATGCACTACCCAACATGAGTTACAATCCCCATCTCAAGAAAACACATCTGGAAGTCTAACATAAACAAATAACTCCATTTTCCCAACAACGACAATGAGATAAATCACATAATGAAAAGACAATTTTGGCAATTTAATAACCTACTTTAGGATTTCCTAAATCCAAGCAAAGCAATTACATAATGCATGTAATCAATTAAAATAATTAACATTATTTGAAATATGGAGCTTAAATTAACTATTTTATTTTAACCTCCCCGATTTTTATTTTTTTAATTCAAAGGGTAAACGCTTTTGACCGGAGCTATGAATCGGATACAACCATTCAACAGTACCACCCCAATGGGGTTTAAACCTTGGTGGCAAGAACAACAATGCCACCTATAAACCATCACACCATGCCAATATCGGCTAACCTCCCCGATTACCACTAATGTTAAAAAAAATAATTTTCCAATAACCTCATTCTCTTATAAAATTAATATTTGTAACAATATTAAAATCATCTTAGAAAACTATATTTAAATATAAATTAAACATATATAATTATATATATTTTTAAATAAAATAAAATAAACTATTTAAAAATTCCCATTATTTAATTAAACCCAATTATTTAAAATATATAATATATATATTATATATATTAAATAAATATTAATTAAAAAAACATAATATATATAAATATATATATATATATATATATATATATATATATATATATATATATATATATTATATAATAAATAAATATTATATATAATATATATTTATAATAAATAAAAAACAAAATTTAAAAAGTCAAACCCCAAAGGGAGGAGGACGCACTATGGCTGCGCCCGCCTCCGGTGGAGGCTACGTTGCTTGTGGCAGCTCTCCCCTGCCACAACAGCGCCCTCCACTGGGGTGCAGTTATGTGCAGCCACAGCTGCCCCCCCTCCCCTCCTCCCTCCCCGCCCCCCAAATTCATAATTTTTTTTAATTAAAATTTTTTTGGTTAAATTTTGTGTTTTAAAACAAACAAACAAAAAAAATCCCCTGGTAATTTCCATAACACAAAATCTTTTGACAATTTTTTTTTTTTCTATATAAACCTTTTTTTTTTTAAAGAAAAATCCTACAACATATAAATTCATATATATATATATATATATATAACAGAATATATATATATATATATATATATGAAAATTTCCATTTTATAGTCTATTTGGGAAAATTTTCTACACGGAAATTATAATAGAACTTTTTTTTGCACAATTTCATGAATTCAAATTTTGGAAAGCCCCAAATCCAACAGAGAGATTTTCCTAATTTCTTTTGGTTTCCTTTTCAATTTTCTATTGTTAAAACTTGAGAATTTCTATTGTAAGAGTTTGTTTTCTTACAAGAATCTAAATTCTTTCATGATTTTAACAGGGTTTTCAAATTTGTTTGCAAACAAGTTTTCAATTTGAAAATCCAAATTTTCAAAACAATAAAAAAAACAAGAAAGAACTTGTTTGAAGCTTGAAGAAGAAAAGATCTGGTGTTGAGTTGCAAACTCCAATTTGCCAAATTTCCTCTAAAGACTTCACTCCAAATCCAAAAAATGTATCCCCAAAACAAGAAAACCTTCTTTCCTTCTTCATAGCAAATTTTCTCCAAGCATGAAAAATAATCCTTCCATTCTTCCCCAAATTTAGTCAACTTCTCCAAAATATCCCACAACCACCATAGTTATTTCCCTCTATGAATTTTGAGATATTTTGTTTTTTTATAAAAATTAAAAACCCAAAATTTCTTTTCAACAAGATTTTAATACTTTTTAAAAATTTCTTTTCAAAAAGAATTTAAAACTTTTAATAATTTCTTTCAAAAGAATTTACAACTTTTGAATTTTTTTTTTCAAAAATAATTTAACACTTTTAATTCCATGCACTTTTCAAAACCACATTAATCATTTAATTTATTTACTCCACAAATAAATTTAATTAATCAATTCAACACAATTAATTTAATTAATCAATAAAATAAATCTAATCCAAGATTAGATTATTTTATTAATTAAATTACATTAATTAATAAATTAAATAACATTTCTAATATTATAACCAGATTTATTTAATCAACAACTTAACTATGTAAGCCATTTATTTACCTTTATAACTTGAAATTAAATAATAACCCAGGTGAAATGAACAACATTACAACAACTAAACCCATCTACAACCCAACGACACACTATGACTAGGGTGATGACTTCGCACAAAAAACCTAGCTATTATCTCCTAATCGAATACCATTGGTCAATGGACACACTCAAACTTGTGAAACCAGGTGGAGTCGATGTCCTATACCTGTCAACCTACGAACAAAGAGTATATCGAACACGCTTATATATATCATAATAAAACACACTGTGAAGAGGAAATCTCAAAATCACAGGGTGCTTGCAAGCGAGTGATGCAATCACGTCCCCTTCACCAATATAGTATTACTAACTAACGAATCTAACATCAATAATATAATCAAAAAATATAAAGCATCATTAATTCAAATATCTGCTAAGCTAATCCAAAGCATGCCATAATGATAACATCAGAATAAAATACCATCACATCAAAATATAACATTCACATCGCTTTACAGTTTGCAATCAAATAGTAACTGAGTACCATAGTCAAAGTATTAACAGAAACAAAGCATAACAAAGAACACTGTCCAATCAAAAGAGCCAAAAAGTGGAGGGGTGCTACATCCTCCCCCCTAGGGTCAGACTTGCTCCTAGAAGCCTGCGAACAAATAGGGATAGAGCTCCCTCATTCTAGTTGCATTTTCCCAAGTGGATGACGTATCATCCCTAGGATTCCACTGGACCCTAACCTGATCAATAGCTCGCCCTCGAAGAGCGAGCATTATGCACTCCATTACAGCCACTGGCTCCAAAGCTAGCTGCTTGTCCTCTACTTGTAATGCATTCCAATCAAGTACATGAGAAATGTCTGGATGGTACGACTAAAGAACTGAAACATGAAAAACATCATGAATATGCGAGAGGTTGGGTAGTAAGGCAAGACGGTAAGCAACTGGACTAATCTTCTCGAGTATCTCAAAGGGTCTGACAAAGCGAGGTGCCAACTTAGAGCCCTTCCCATAATGGATTGGACTCTTTCGTAGATGCACCCGCAAGAAAACTCTATTGCCCATAGAAAACTGACGATCCACTCTATGAGCATCTGCATACTTCTTCTGCCTATCCTACGCTACCACCAAGTGCTCTCTAATCCTATCCACCTATTGCTCCATATCCTGTAACATCTTAGGACCCAAAGTTACTCTATCCTCCAGTCGATCCCAACTCAAGGGAGTGCAACATGGTCGCCCATACAATGCCTGGAATGGAGGCATGCCAATAGAACTCTGGAAACCGTTATTATAAGCGAACTCTACCAAATAGAGATAATATTCCCATCACGTATGCTGGTCCATCACATACATATGTAACATGTCCTCGAGGATCTGATTGACCCTCTCGGTCTGTCCATCTGTCTCTGGGTGGTAAGCTGAACTGAAGTTCAACTGTGTCCCCATCGCATGCTGTAATGAAGTCTAAAGAGCTAAGGTGAACACTAGATTCCTATCAGAAATAATCTAACGCAGAATACCATGTAACCTCACTATGTCCTCCATGAACACTTTGGCTACAAACGATGCAATATAGGAAGAGCGAATAGGTGAGAAGTGTGATACCTTTGTCAACCTATCAACTGTCACCATAATTGCATCATGCCATCTCGAAGAGTTGGGTAAACCAACAATGAAATCCAATGAGATTATATCCCACTTCCACTCTGGTACTAAATGTGGTTGCAAAATCCCTGCTGGATGTTGGTGTTTAGCCTTAATTTTCTAACACTGTTATCACGTGGGACCCTCAACCCCTCCCTTCGCACCCGTGTGGTCTCTAGCTAAACTCTCTGGTGGCGCCATCACTAACAGTTCAAGCTTTTGGTGTAGTGGCAGCCGGTCTGTGTCAACAAATTGGCGACTCTACTAGGGAGGGGCTGGTGCTCCTTACTCGCCTCGTGGTTGTCTGTGTCCAATATGGACCTCTCAGCTCGGGGGGGCTAAGTTGTTATCATGCGGGACCCTCAACCCCTCCCTACAGACCTGTGTGGTCTCTGGCTAACCTCTCTAGTGGTGCCCTCATTGATAGTTCGAGCTTTTGGTGTAGTGGCAATCGGTCTGTGTTAACAAACTGGTGACTCTACTGGGGAGGGGTTCAATTCCTACCGGTGCTCCTTACTCACCTCATGGTTGTTTGTGTCCAATACGGACCTTTCAGCTTGGGGGGGCTAAGCTATTATCACGCGGGACCCTCAACCCCTCCCTTTGGACCCGTGTGGTCTTTGGCTAACCTCTCCGATGGCACCCTCACTAACAGTTCGAGCTTTTGGTGTAGTGGCAGCCGGTCTGTGGCTAACCTCTTCGGTGGCACCCTCACTAACAGTTTGAGCTTTTGGTGTAGTGGCACCCAGTTTGTGTTAATAGACACTCAAGACATCACGACACATAATCCGTAATATCACGCTTTATCGTTGGCCAGAAATACAATTGACGTAGATATGCATACATCTTCTTCGCCCCTAGATGGGTTGAATAAGGTGCATGATGTGCTTCAGTCATGACCAAGGTGCAAAGATCACCTGATGAAGGAATGTATATACGTCCCATGTGCCTCAATATCTCATCTAAATCTAGAGAATATCCTGAATACCTGCCCTCAAGGGGTCTGCCTGCCTCAATCTCTATCCTAACCTCCTGATACCAACTATCCGCTAGAAGGGCAGAAAGAATCTGACTCCGCAAATCTACAACAAGAGTCAACTCAGATATCTCATGTCTCCGCCTACTGAGTGCATCCGCTATGACATTCTCCTTTCCCTAGATATACTTCACTTTGAAATCATATTCACAGAGAAACTCCATCCAATGCCTATGCCTAGCATTAAGGTTGGGTTGCGTGAAAATATACTGAAGGCTTATGTGATCATTGTGCAACTCAAACCTATGGCCAAGAAGGAAATGCCTCCATCTTGTCAATGCATGAACAACTGTCACCAACTCAAGATCATGTGTGGGGTACTTCAGCTCATGATCCTTGAGATTTTGTGACTCCTATGCAATGACACGACCCTCTTGCATCAACACTACACCTAATCCCTCCAAGGACGCATCTGTACAAACTACAAAGTCCCCAGTTGGATCAGGTATCACAAGTATTGGTGCACTGGTCAGCTTCTCCTTAATATTTTGAAACGCTACCTCACACTTCTCTGACCACTCAAAGCTCTTCCCTTTCCTCTAAAGGGAGGTGATATGATACCCTATTCTCGAAAAACCCTGCACAAAACGCTTGTAATAACCTGCTAGCCCCATAAAGCTACGTATCTCTGCCACATTTGTGGGCATAGGCCAATTTGAGATAGCTTGGATCTTTGTAGGATCCACTGAAATACCTTCCCCTGAGATCACATGACCAAGGTATTGGACCTCAGTCTTGAAGAATTCACACTTTGATAGGTTAGCATAAAGCTGATTATCTCATAAGCACTGTAATACCTGCCGCAAATGTTCCTCATGCTCTTCCACTGTCCTAGAGTATATCAAAATGTCATCAAGGAACACAAGGACAAATCTATCTAGGTACATACGAAATACCCCGTTCATCAGACTCATGAACACAAAGGGTGCATTCATCAACCCGAACGATACTACTATGGACTCATAGTGACCATACAACGTTTGAAACACTGTCTTATGGATGTCTGATTTGAAGATATGAAACTGATGATATCCCGACTTAAGATCAATTTTTGAAAAGATCATAGCACCCTTGATCTGATTGAATAGATCATCAATCCTAGGAAGTAGATATCAATTCCTAATGGTCACTTTGTTCAACTGTCGGTAATCAATACATAACCCAAGTGAACCATCCTTCACGAAGATAACTGGTGCTCCCCATGGAGAAACACTAGGGTGAATGAAACCCTTCTCTAACAACTCCTCAAGCTACAAGTGAAGCTCTTTCAGCTCTTGGATGGTCATACGATAAGGAGCTCGTGAAATGGGTTCTGATCTAGGTACAAGGTCTATCTTGAAGTCTATATCCCTCTGAGGTGGCATCCCTAAAATCTCATTTGGAAAGACATCGGAATACTCCTGAAGAATGGGGTGACTATCCAGAGAGACTTTCTCTCCTCCATCTCCTAAATCCAAATCATCCATTGTAACAACGAATAACTGGCAACCTTTTCGCACACACCTTCTCAACTGCATAGCTGAGATGACCCTCAAGGAAATCGGCCTCTGAACTCCCACTATCTCTACTTCTCTACCAGATGCCTCAATGCATTGAATCGACTTACGTCGACAATCTATGACTGCACTATGCGCCTCTAACCAATCCATCCCTATGGCAATGTCATAAGAACCCAATGGAATAACTCAAAGGTCCATTGTAGTATGGATTGGTCCAACCTCCAATCTACACTCTAGTACAAGGGAATGGGATGCGACTCTCGCACCTGAGGCTAACTCAACCTGCCACCTATTGACTTGCCTTACCGCACCCAATCTACATCGTGTCACAACGGAAGAAGAAATGAAGGAGTCTGATGCTCCAGAATCAAACAAAATGGTAACTGCGTTACCTAACAACATACCATATGTCTCAATGATAGTACTCTGATGCTTTGTCTGGCAATTATCAACCGCTACGAAAACACGATGCCCTTTGCCTGCATCTCCATCTGTCAGCTCAGATGCCACTGGTCCTTGAGAAAACCCAGATGTGCCCCTGTTGGGACACATTCTAGCTATATGACCATACTAGCCACATGCAAAGCACCCAATACCTCTGCCATAGCCCATGCTTCTAGGTGGTGCGCTAGACTATTGTGCACTACCCCTGAAAGTGGACTGAGAACTTTGAGTCGGTTGATCAAAGCTGAAGCATTTCACACACCTCTAGTTCTTGTCCCCCTGCCTCTGCTAGAAACCTTTACATTTCCCCTGAGAAACCTACTACTGTTGTTGACCACTCTATGAAGGTCCCTGCTGAGCCATGGAAGGTGCACCTCCTTGAGGCTGACCTCCTCTAGCACTAGACCCTGCTACTGAACTATTGCCTATTTGAACACCCATGTGGCCTCCTAGTGCCATGACCAGATTCTCCTCTACTAGACATGCTTTCTCCACCATTTCCTCCATTGTTTTGGGTTCGAAAACCCTCACACCTTCACTAAGACAGGCATTTAAGCCCCTAACAAAGTGGTGAACCAACATCCCCTCATCGTCTCCTATCCCTGCATACTGTTTGAGCTCGTAGAAGCATCACTCATATTGCTCAACTAACAAGGCCAACTGACGCAAAGCATGAAACTCATCACCTCGACACTGATGCCAGTGCTTGGATAGGAAACGAGCTCTAAACCACTCTAGAAAAATCTCCCAAGATACTGAGTTAATGTCAATGTGGAGCTTCTTCTCCTCCAAACTCCACCATGTGGATGCGAACCCCCGCAAATGCATGATAGAACACCACGCTTTGGTATTGCTGCCATAAGGATACATCGCAAAGCACCTATCAAGGTCTATAAGCCAAGTCTCAGCCTCTAACCCAGTGCCTGCTCCATCATACAATGGTGGATGTGCCCTGAGTAGATCTCTCAAATACGTCTTTGACTAAGGTGGAACTTCCCTCTCACCAAGATTACCTTGAACCTCGGCCTGCCTTTGACCAAGGAATGCTAATGCCTCCTCAAGTGCTCTACGCATAGCCTCAATCCCTGGAGGATTCTGCTGTCAATCACTACCCCTTGGGGCATTCTACAATGCCTGATGTTCTTCTGGATATGGAATAAGTGGAACATGAGGAGCAGAGTCATGCTGACTCCCATCGTGACCGCCTACACAACCACATCCACACCCTCTACCTCTTCCGCGTCTGGGAGGCATAATCCTACACAGACACATCAAGGTATTAGGCAAGGTACACAACTTAAAACCTACACAACCAAAAGCTTAATGGGTTCATCATAATCCCAAAGTACCCAGTGTTTAAACCCAGGCTTTGATACCATGTGTAACGCCCCGCCACGCAACCCTAGAGGAAGTTGCAATTAACTACTCAAATGCACTTTTTTTTTTTTAAGTACAATTAGCATGCAAGTACACTACCCATTGCCAACAACCTCTAAGGTTACAAGACTAATATTACTTTAAAACCCAAACAAGAAACATGAATTAAAACCATAACATTTAATTACTTAAGAAATTAAGAACACATACATTCCATACATGATAAATTACATCAAAGAATAAGAGATACCACATGATTTCAAATAACAATCATTTAGCAATAAGATTACAACTCTCATTCCCCGAATGAGGTAAATCCAATAAGCATGGTTACAAAATTACATCTTCCACCTCGATAACAAATGAAGGGTAATAAATTACAAGATTCAACTGAAATGAATACAACATGAAATGAAAGTGGATCCCACGAGCTCTCCAATTGGAAATCTCATCCACACAAATAAGAAGAAAACCCAATGGAGTAAGGTGCACGTTCCACCCAACCAAGTGATACCCAAAGGCTCACCCCTTGTGCTAGGAGATAGTAACAATGATTCCTAGATAAGACCATCTACCTCTAGACACAGGCTAACACATAACTAAACTGAATCAAATACAAATACATCACTTAACACAAAGGTTACAATGCTTCCAAAGTTAAATAATCAATTACATCACTGATAAAAACATATTGCTGAATTAGGAGAAGTGAAATCACAATGTTACATGGGATATCCTGGTAAGTCTTCCTAGGTCCCAACCCCCTTCTCGAGATATCCTAGAAACCTTTAACGACTCCCAACCCCTCTTGCAAACCAATGAGGAATCAGTTATCTCTTGTAAAGACAAGATAACAATCTTTCCATTCTAGGCCTTCTCGCCCCATCCCAAGTCTATACAAGCCCTTGCATCCATGAGCAAGGTAAAATTAATCTTATTAAGTGTTTGATACTACCTATTCCTCTAATTAGTTTATTTACATTATCACTGGATTAACTAACTTACAATGAGATACCCTGGCTCCTTTTATCTGATCAAATAAATCATCAATTCTTGACAAAGGATACCAATTCTTGATCATCACTTTGTTGAGCTACCTGTAATCAATACATAATCAAAGTGAACAGTACTTCTTTTTCACAAATATATCCGATGCTCCCCAAGGGGAAACACTAGGACAGATGAATCCTCTCTCTAAAAGCTTCTCCAGCTGCAAGCAAAGCTCTTACAACTCCTGTGCTGTCATCTGGTAAGGAGCTTGAGATATAGGCTCAGCTCCAAGAACAAGATCGATTCTGAAGTCAATGTCATGCTTTGGTGGCATCCTTGGAATTTCACTTGGAAAAACATCAGAATATTCCTTAAGAAGGGGGTAGTCATCTAATGAGATCCCTTGACTCTCCTCTGTGTCCAAATCATTAACATACACTACAAATATCTGACACCCCTATCTGAAGCACCTTTTTAATTGCATAGCTGAGATCAAACGTAGTGAGATAGGTCTTTGAATGCCAATTATCTCAACCTCATTACCTACATCATCAACACAAAGCAAAACCTTACGCCAACAATCAATTATGGCACGGTGGGAACTCAACCAATCCATACCTAGAACCACATCATATGAACCAAGAGGTAGGATTCAAAGATCCACCATAGTCATGAGTGACCCAATTTAAAAATTACAACCCTGAACTAGTGACTCAACTGCTACCTTTGCCTTGGAGGCCAATTCGACTTGCCACTTAATGCCTTGCCTTGCTGCCACCAGTCTACAATGCTCTACTTTTGAAGGAGAAATGAATGAGTCTGATGCTCTAGAATCAAAGAGAATGGAAATGCTAGTACCATACAACACACCTAATGTCTCAACTATAGTGCCTTGATGTTCAGCTTGATGACTATCCACCACCACAAATACCTGATGTGCTCTACCTGCATCGCCCACTGTCAGCTCAGAAGCAGCTAGTCTCTGACTAAATCCTGTAGTGCTCCTCTATGGACACTATCTGGCAATATGTCCCTATTTCCCACAAGAGAAACAACTTGTGCCTCATCCAAAACGTTTAACACCAGATAGTGCACTCGATTGTTGGAAACTGCCTCGAGATGGTGCCGACTGTGCGCTTTGAGCAGGCTGCTCAAAACGATCTTGTCTAATACGATGCCAACTTTGGTTCTTCCTGCTCTAAGATCTGTCTCCCTGATGAGATTGTGATTTGTTCTGTTTGGGCTATGACTGCTTCTACTATTGCGGACCACCCTTAGAGGGTGCCCAAAAATTCCCAGAAGACCCTGTAGCTTGAGGTTGTCCACCTCTAGAACCAAAACCTGATGTTGGGGCACTATCGATTTGAACTCCTGTGTGACCTCCCAATTCCATAGCCAAATTTTCTTCTACCAAATGAGCCTTCTTAACAACTACCTCCATTGTCTTTGGCTCGAAGACCCTAACTCCACCACTGATTTGGGCGTTTAAGCCCCTGACAAAATGTTGCACAAGCATTGCCTCATCATTTACAATCCCTACATACTGTTTAAGCTCATAAAAATGACGCTCATGTTGCTCCACGAACATTGCCATCTATCTTAACTCATGGAATTCATCTGCTCTACACTGCCTCCAGTGATAAGAAAGGAAACAAACCTTTAATCTCTCCATAAATAATTCCCGTCACCATGCTAATGTCAATATGTAATTTTTGTTCTTCCAGCTGCCACCAAGTGGATGCGAAGCCTCTGAGGTGCATGATGGCACACCTAGCCCTTACTACCATAGGGATGCATAGCAAAGCATCTATCCAGATTGATCAACCAAGTCTCTGCCTCAAGACCCCCACCAGATCCATCAAAGGTGGGTGGTTGTGCTCTCGACAGGTCTCTCATGTGACCCACCACTACTACATCCTATTTAGCTGTTATCTCCCCACATCTAGGAGATCTCTCCCTTTCCCTTTCTAACCTCTGTTCTTCCACTTGCCTAGGGCCTAAACAACCCAGTATCTCCTCTAGTAAATGTTGCAACTGACCATCTAAACCAAGTTGTTTTGGGTTCTGACCACCACCTATCGGATTGCTTTGGGAACTCTGTAGTTCCTCACGCTCAGAACCGTGGGAGCTCGGAGGTGATGGACTTTGGTGGTTGGCCCCATGACCACCACCTCAACCTCTTCCTCGGCCATGACTTCTACCTCGAGGCATGATCCTGCACAACAATTGGGGTTATGTGAGATCAATAGTTAATGCAAAGGTTGCCTAACAAACTCAAACTACGCAAAGTACCCAGTGTTTGCAAACCTAGCTTTGATATGTACATATAAATAGTTTTATATAAATTAAAATATGTATGTTTTGATGATTTCATTGATATTGCTTGTACCATTTTGATATCAGGTGGCGTGAAGACCTACTACATTCCAAGCACAAGTTTGAGATGTTCTTGAGATGGCATAGCTAAATTTTGTAAACATTGTTTTGAGTTGACATATATGTACATACATACTTACACAATTAAATATTTTGTACAAATTACAAATACATGTACATACATAATTATACTCTATGTACTTTTATGTATCAAAGCCAATATTCTATATATATTTTTGTTAAATGTGCATGTTTTCCTACTTTGAAACTTTATATTTGATTGTATAATAACTAAATATCATGTATAAATTATTGTTAGTTCAGTTATATCAATTGTGATTAAATATGCGACATGTACTTTGAAGTATTTCATCCCCTTAAGAAGTCCTATTAGGACGTATCCTATATATTATATACTTAATTAAATCATTCATTAGATGAGTTACTCTACTTTGAAACTTTAAATTTGATTGTATAATCACTAAACAACATGTATATTACTTATTTGATCTCCTTAAGATGTTGTATTAGGACATCCTAAATATTATACTTAATTATATCATTTGTTATGATGACTCACCCTAAAGTATAATACTTGTTTATATCACTTAATATTTATACTTAATTATACTCTTTTTTGATCCCCTTAAGATGTCGTATTAGGACCCCTTAAGACATCCCCTTAAGATGTCATATTAGGACATATCCTAAATATTATACTTAATTATATCATTTGTTATGATGAGTCGCCCTAAAGTCTAATAATTATTTATATCACTTAATATTTATACTTAATTATAGTCTTCTTTGATCCCCTTAAGACGTCGTATTAGGACCCCTTAAGACATCCTATTAGGCCCCCTTAAGACATCCTATTATGACATGAATTAAATAAACATTGACACTATTTAAATTGTATAGAATGTGATTGTTATGACAAGTCATCCTAAATTCGAAGTTAATTATATCAATTGCAATTAAATGAGACATGTACTTTGAAGAATTTCATCCCCTTAAGACATCCATAGGTGAAGATGTTTTCTATTATTTGATTTCTATTTTGAAATCATTTGGTTTAGGATGTTGCCAATTACATGGAAACTTGTAGATTAACTTAGTTGTCACTTTTGACAAAGGATGTGACTCCCATTCCAATAGAAAGTACCAGAAGAAAGGGTGGACATAGAGGAAGAATGTTGTAGTATTTTTGTTGGATGTTATTATTTGTTTTGAAAGCTTATAAATTAGTGTTTTTTGTGGAACATGAGGTCAAGAGGACTTTTATGTTCTTAAGTTTTCTCTATCAATTTGCATGATTTGTAAATATGGGAGCACATGATTTAATTTCAAAACTTTAGCCTATTTTTGGATAATTAAGTTCTTTAATTTTATGATGTTAAAGAACTAGGAAATATGGTATATACTTATAGAACAATTTTTTTGACAAAACTCGTTGCATTTTCATTGGTATTTATGTTTAGTTTATAGAATTTATTAATGATTTTGTTCTCTAATCTTGTATGGTATTGTTTATTTCTTAAAATTTCATCCTTTGTGGTATATAAACAGATTGCTTTTGTTTGTAGATTATGATTTATTTTCTTATTTTATTAGATCTAACATGTGTATTAGGACTCCTTAAGACATCCTATTAGGATGTGAATTAAATAAGTTCATTCACTAATTAACACTAATTATTGAATGTATATCATGTATATCATGCATGGATCATTAAATTTGTAAAGTACAAATGTTAAAATGTCCTATTAATTTCAACTTTAATTTCATATTTATATTTAATTTCACATTAATGTCATATATTAATGTCTTGACTATGAATCTTTTGAAAAGTATAGATGTGTCCTATCAATTACATATTAAAATTTCACATAAAATGCATAAATGTACATGTGTAAATTAAAATTAAACAATAATAAAGTCCATTATTTACAATATATTAAGTGCATGAAACCATTATAATAAGTGCATAAAATAAAGTCCATTAGAGTACAACCCATGAAATAAAGTCCAACAAAGTACTTGACCCATGAAATAAAGTCCATGAAACAATATATTAAGTCCACGAGAAACCAAATATGTAGTCCATGAAATAATCAAATATAACCCATAAAATCATGTTTAGCTCATGTATCATCTCTATAATCAAGAGACCTCTTCACACTATGCGGACTACATGGATGGCCTTAAACACTCTGTACAAGAGAAAGATGAAATTAGATGTAAGACGATTAAAAATGATTTAATGAAAATATAATTTATAATTCATCATAAAATTAAATTACCATCATATCTGGATCTGGATGCTTTGGATGCTCTAGTGCACTTGAACCAACCTCTAAATTCTCTAAATCAATCTACATATACAAGAGAAAGAAAGTTGAAATTGGATGTAAGTCTACAATTAAAAATGATTTAATTCAATCTAATTTATTATTTATCATATTTAAATTGTACCATAAGAGGTTGTGCACCCTCTACTCCAAGACCTATTTGTACATGCTCAACTACAAGATGTGTCTCATGCTATAAAAGAAAAATAATTTAACATGTATGAGCTCATATTTATATATATAATTTTAGATTTAATTAAAGTTATTCAAAATGTATAATTTGTAATTGACTTTAAATATAATAAAAAATTTAAATTACCATGGTATCTAGAGCCTACTCTGCATGTCCTCCTGGAGGTGTAACTATGGCTGAGTCATGGCAGAAAGTCGCACTAACAAAGTCCTACAAGATTAAATTTAAAGCATGTATACTTGAATTGGGTTAAAATATATATATTCAAGTTTACACATTTTGTGTAGAAACTTTTTTAAACAACTTGAAATTCAGAGGCCCCACGAGTAGGTGCAACATCTAATATTTGTCTGATGCCCATTCTCATTGTCGTATCAACCTAGACATACATATAGAAATTTAGTTCGCTTATAATATTTACAAGTGTACATGCACATTTGATATATAGTGAATTTAAAATTCATAATTGTAACTATAGTAATGTAAGTTAAATAATTTATAATATAAATGTACTTGCCCTTGATCAGCGATGCTCTACAATGGAGGAGTGCTCGACAACCCCTTGGGTGGAATCGATGTGGAAGTTGATTGACTCCCTTGAATCAACATATATATTTAAAACATATGTTCATGATTGAATTATAAATTTAAAAGTCAAGTTAAAAATTATTTCATATATAATTTAAAAAATTGAAATCAAAATACCCCATAAGGGTTACCGACTAGGACTAGTGTCGACATATGTACTTGCAGTGTGGATGATTGCCCCACTGTTAGTGTCATCTGTACACCAAATAGTTTGATTGTTAAAATGTATTGCAATTTTTTTTGGATATAATGTTCTTTAAAATTCTTATAAATTCAACATGTAGATGCATATTTATGCCTGTGTCGCACTGTCCTTAGGGTGATGCTCTACAATAAGAAATTCTACGAATGAACTGAGGCGACCAGATGATCCACCAGAATCTCCACGTCCACCCAAACTGGGTGTGGCCTAATCAATTCCATAACATAGTTGATGGCAACTAGTACATACATGTGGCGTCGGCACTCATGGAGTGGTACTAGGACCAACTGCATAGGATGCTCCTCCATCATCGTAGTCTTTGTGCTCCCTATTTCCTATCGCAAAATCATGCTAATCAAGGTCTCTTGCGAGCATATTGAGGGATCCTAATGTCGATACCACCAAACGTTGATGCATAGGTGCAGGAATGGAAGGACCAAGAGGAGAAACAAGGGGTTGTGCATGCACAGGGTGTTGGTGATCAACCCTTAACCCTAACCTCTATTGTGGCATGTCGCTACCAACACCCTGAAATGATTTAAAATCAAAATAATTGGGATTTTACCCCATAACAAACTCTACATATAGTTTCCTCAAAAAATATAATGGTACCTCCATATTAGCGTGTGGTGGATTGTCAAATACCATATACCATTGATCCCAAAAATGTACAATCATTTGTGGATGTATACACCACCTCATGGATATTCTAGCTTTAGTGGCAGGAATGGACTACTAAGTATTAGGGTCTATAAAATAAGGAGTTGGATGGGATTTTGTTATTTTTAGGTCTAAAATTTATTTATATGAGAGACCATCTACATAAAATCATCTCATCTCCTCTCTATCTTGTCGATGCTTATCTAAGTTAGAATTGATAGTCCTAATGTCATTGACAATGTTTTGCATCACAGATGCAAAACGTCTCATATGTGGTGGAATGAATGCTTCATTTTGCATAGCATTGATTTGGTTTTGAATGGATGCCACATGTTTAATGACACATGCTTGCAAGTGAGCCTCATCTGATCCAGCGGGTGGTGGAGGTTGGATATGAGGTGGAGGGGGTGGAGGTGGAGGTTGTTGAGGTGGTGGATTGATGATATAATCAATGTCAAATTGATCCATGATATCTATATATAAGTGTTCACCTACATTAAATTATTCAAAATTAACATACAAACTTACAAAATTACAAGAAATAGTTAAATTTTAAAAATGTATATGCAAATTTGTTTAAATAAAAAATTGATTGAACTTGAGAATACAAATTTCAAAATTTCAGATGTACATACATTTAAAATAAAAAATACGATGCATAATGCATGCATGCATCATTCAACTAAACTATGTGTACATACAAATTTCAAAATTTAAGATCTAGAACTATGCAATTTTAATACATGTGCATACTAAAAAATAAACTTGAAACATTCACAAAAAGATCATTTATGTCTAATGCATATATAAATTACATTTTTCCAACAGGAGAAATCATGATAGTAGATAGTCATAAAATATATACTATTATAAATTCATCACTAAAAATATCCATCGAACCAAATTCATAAATTCATCACACAAAATATCCATCGAACCAAATTCATAAATTCATCACACAAAATATCCATCAAACCAAATTCATAAATTCATCACACAAAATATCAATCAAACCAAATTCATAAATTCATAACTATAAGATCATTGTCTTAATTTAAAAAGTGTTGTGACTCTCTACTGCATCTCTTCATTTCTTTGTGTTTTCCTTTTTAGAATCAAACTTTCTCCTCTCCTCTAGCCATCATCAATGCTCATCTAAGACCCCATCCATATTCCTAACAACATCAACAACATTTTACATCCTAGATGGAAACATCCTCAAAGGTGGTGTGATACATTCTCCATTTTGAATAATGTTGATTTGATCCTAAATGGTTCTAACATCAGCATTGATACGTGCTTGCAAGCGAGTACCATCAATTTCAGGTGGTGGAGGTGGGGGGTTATGAGGCAGAGTGGGTGGAGGTGGAGGTGAAGGTGGTGGAGATGGAGGGCGTGGAGGTGGATTACATATATTATTGAATTGATCCATGTGATCTCTAAGATATAAGTGAACCTGCATTAGATTTGTAATTTCAAAATGTAAGATACATGTTTAGGAAATACCCTTAAACCATTCAATATAAATGGCCTAGTTGAATACAAATGATAAAATGTGTAAGCCTCATTTATGTCTAAGGCATGTTACTTGAATGAAAAAACAATTAACTATTAATATAAGACAAAATGAATACTTTAGGGTTTATGGTTTAGAGTTTAGGGTTTAGGGTTTAGGGTAATAGGATGACTTAAGGGGATCTATGTACTAAGGTCCTAGGAAAAAAAGACATGGCTTAAGTGAATAATGGACTTGCAAGTTAGTGAACAACATTTTCTTGTGGAACATTTGATTGAGATAGCTCTTGTTTCGACTGACCAACCTCTCATGAAATCTCATTCATATTATAATCTTGCAAGATCTTATTATTGTTAAATTTGGTTTCCTTGGGCAACTTCACCAAATTTTTAGAACTTCTTTGATCCCCTTAAGAAATTTCATATTAGGACCCCTTAAGACATCGGTTTATAGTTTAGGGTGATAGGATGGATTAAGGGGGTCTATGTAGTAAGGCCCTAGGAAAAAATGACATGGCTTAAGTGAATAAAATTTGGTGAAGTTGCCCAAGGCAACCAAATTTCATTAAGGGCCTAGGGAAAAATGATGGCCTTAGGGTTTAGGGTAATAGGATGGCTTAAGGGGGTTTATGCAGTAAGGTCCTAGGACAAAATGACATGGCTTAGGGGAATAAAATTTGGTGGAGTTTCCCAAGGCAACCAAATTTTATTTTAAGGTCCTAGGATAAAATGAATGCTTTAGGTTTAGGGTTTAGATTTTAGAGTTCAAGGTTTAGGGTTTAGGGTTTAGGGTGAATTTTGGGTGGCCCTTGGAATAATGGACTTGCAAGTTAGTGAACAACATTTTCTTGTGGAACAGTTGATTGAGATAGCTCTTGTTTCGACTAACTAACCTCTCGTGAAATCTCATTCATATTATAATCTTGCACGATCTTATTATTGTTATATTTGGTTTCCTTGGGCAACTTTGCCAAATTATGAGAGCTTATTTGATCCCCTTAAGAAATGTCATATTAGGACCCCTTAAGACATTGGTTTATGGTTTAGGGTGATAAGATTGCTTAAGGGGATCTATGTAGTAAGGTCCTAGGACAAAATGGCATGGCTTACGTGAATAAAATTTGGTGAAGTCTCCCAAGGCAACCAAATTTCATTAAGGTCCTAGGAAAAAATTATGGCTTTAGGGTTTAAAGTTTAGAGTTGAGGGTTTAGGGTAATAAGATGGCTTAAGGGGATCTATGTAATAAGGTCCTAGGACAAAATGAATGCTTTCAGGTTTAGGGTTTATATTTTAGAGTTCAGGGTTTAGGGTGAAGTTTGGGTGGCCCTTGGAATAATAGACTTGCAGGTTATTGAACAAAATTTTCTTGTGGAACAGTTGATTGAGATAGCTCTTGTTTGGAATGACCAACCTCTCATGAAATCTCATTCATATTATAATATTGCATGATCTTATTATTGTTAAATTTGGTTGCCTTGGGAAAATTCACCAAATTTTGAGAACTTCTTTGATCCCCTGAAGAAATGTCATATTAGGACCCCTTAAGACATCGGTTTAGGGTTTAGGGTGATAGGATGACAAGTATGGGGGTTAATATTTTTAATTCATCACATATAGAACATTAGTTTATGAATATTTTTGATTTTATGAATAGACTGACTATTTCTGTAATAGAAACACATAATTATGTATTATTAAGATTGAGTTTGATGTATACTTTAACTTGATATTTTTTAATTGAAGTTTAATATACTATGATAAAGTTGAATATTCCCCACTTAAATGAATTTTATGATATAGAATGTATAATAAAATTAATTAATGTTGAATCATATTTTGTTTTGGATTGTTTGGAATTGCAAGAACCTAAAAGAAAGAAAAGAAAAATATTCAGATTATTTTAGTGTCTAGGTAACTAGTGAAAATTGAGATTTTAGACTAAACTAGAAGCCTAATTAACAACTAATTGACTAGAATGAGAGTTAAGATTGTTGAAAGGAAAGAGACAACACATGCGAACAAGAAATGGAAACAAGGCATGTGACTAAGAGAGATCAACACATAAAATAGAATGAATGCAAATATTATCTAATTAAGTGACAACTGGAAATGGATTGTACAAGGATTTAGGAATATGTTAACTAAATTTGTAAACAAACATTGAAAATTTATCAATTGTAACTATTGTTTAACATATTGTTTTCTATTCTAATTATAATTTAACATTGAAAGTAAAGTTTAACATATTATTTTCTATTCTAATTATATCTATGTTTATAACATTTAATTGATTGTGTCTCTTGATGAATACACATTTAAATGTATAATATTTATCAAATCCTATTTCATTGTCAATATTGTGGACCCTAATTTACTATGTATCAACCTAAATCTATCGAATAATTTATTCCATAGGCATGCCTACATACTTGTCTCCATACAATGCAAATGTAATTTAAAACATTTAAGTAATGCAAATTATTTTTTTCCATTATCAAATATTCTTGAGCTCGAAATCAGGGTTTTCAAATGCAAAATGATTTGTTTGATTTCAATTTAGGGTTTTAGCAAAAAAAATTGTTTGAATTCAATTTAGGGTTTCAAGAAGCAATTAGGGTTTTCAATGCATTTTTTTGGTTTCATTTCAAACTAGGTTTTTCAAATGATTTTTTTTTTTGGTTTGATTTAACAATTTAGGTTTCAAAAGCTAAATTTTGTTCTTAAGATGTGATTTAAGGTTGATTTTTTCATTTCAATTCAATATCTTGATGGTTTCATTTAATTTTTTCTTCTACTTCTACAATTTATCATTTCTACTATTATAGGTAAATAAAATGCACAAAATGCTAAATAAATTGAAAAAAAAATGCTAAAATCTATTATTGTATTAAAAAATTTAAAAAAACATGAAAAAAGCAAAAAGATTAGGGGTGGAGGCACACCTGGAGGTCGTTGTCACCTCTTCCAAATTGGGATCCCATGCTCTGTGAATAACTGAGTTTCATTTATTTTTAAAAATAAATACCACTTTAAAATGACATCCCGTTTTGTAAAGATCGAGATCTCATTTTGCATCCATTGGTTCGGGACCCATTAATAAATGGGATCCTGTTAGAATTTAGGCTCGGGATCCCAAAGCTAAACGAGATCCCACTTTTTAAAAGCAGGATCCCATTTATTAAAAAGAGGGATCCCATTTTTGGCAAGCTGATTTCATTTTTTTGCCTAAGGAAAAAACTAAGGCAAAAACTTCCACATTTCATGGACTCATCTTTGTGCTTTTACCCTATAATGGATCATTAGTACTTTGATTCTAATTCATGAAAATTGGAAATATTTTTGTTTCAAAATTCTCCTTTTTATATAATTTGAGTTGAACTATGACTATCAAAGGTAGCAATTTTGTGTTCATACCATTTTGATATTACGTATACAATTAATTTTGATGTACCTAATAATTATATTAATATTTTTAAAAATTATTTTATAAATTTGGAGTTTTATCAAAGAATGTCATAAATAAATATGTTGTTTCAATGTTGGTGTACCCTTGATGAAAAATGTTGATTTGGGGTCTACAATTTATAATAACATATAAATATATTACTACCAAGAAATATACCCTGGTTGATTCAAGACTTATTAGACAAAAGGAAGAGTAATAAAAATACTCAAAGTCAAGGAATATTATATTAGAGGCCTCTAATTTAGAAAATATTCTATGGAAACTCCCCTCACTTGATAGGGTTATTTAGCATCAACTGCTTTCTTTTGTATAGGGTTTTGGGCCCCTTCAAAACCCATATTTTACCTCTAATAAAAAACTCCCCTCACTTGATATCAAATTTAATTTTGATGAAATGTATTCAAAGAGAACTTGGGTTTGGTAGGTGCAAGATTTTTAGTCTCTACTGCTAGGTAATTAGCTTCTTGCTTTAATGGTTTTTGGAGTTCTCTTTCTTAAGAATGCACATCAATTTTAATACTCTACCCATTTTTTTTATATTGATTGAAGTTTTGAGGTTACACTTGGAGATCTTCATCTCCTCTTCAAAGAGACTTGAACATAGCATGAGGTAACTGAAATGTTGTGTAACTTCTTTAGCTTTATCTAATCATTACTTCAAAGTGATTTACTTGATAAAATTGGAATTGGCTATACAAAATATGGATAGTTTGAATCCAACCCTTCACCTTTTTTTCATGGGTGGTCACTGTGTCACTCTCATGGCAGTGATTTTTTTTTATTTCTTTCATAGAAAAGTGGGTAATTTTGTATGATTTAGATATTGATATACATCTTAAAAATAAAAGGAACAGTGGAGTTATAGCTAGATATTTGAAAATTTTGTCTAAAATATATTTATTTGGGTTACTTCTATGAATTAAATCTATTTATAATACAAAATGCAATCCACATTATATGGTTCATTTGAAAAATATTTGTCAAAGATACGAGTTTTCTACAATTCATGAAATTAGTTGAAAATATTTTTAAATTTAACCGTATATATTATGTGCCTTGTTATTTCAAATCACACTCAATAATCTATCATCAAAATGAAGAGAGAATTATCTAAAATATCTACTTATATTTTTCATGGTATTTTTTTAGATGTCACCTTGGAAATCAATCAAGATCTCTTGAATATTATAAATTTTATTAGTATTTTTTTAGATATAGTTACCTTTGAGATGCTTAAGGTGAAATAAACCTTATGTATTGAGATTTAAAATTGTCATTTTCTTTCCTTTCCTTGAGGAAAAATTTAAAAAGGAAAATGAAAATCCAATATGATAGCTACCATTCAAACATTTTAATGTGATTTATTTTGTGATTTTTATTATCTAAATTTTTAACAATTATATTAAAAACATGTTAAAAAAGAAGGGATTTTGATTCTCAAAATGTCACCACCATCCAATGACAATTAGGTTGTATAATCTAAAATGTTTAGACATGTAAAGTTAACCTAATTAGACATGGGTATATAGCTACATGTAAATATAATTTAGTTTTGATTTTATTTTCTATTTTTGTATTCTATTATACTCAATTAGATATGTCATAGGGTTATGGAAGAGTGTACAGAGAAGTTTTGTACACATTGTAGACTCTTTAAACATGAATAATATTTTATGTACAATTAGAATGTTAATTAGATTAGAATGGTTAATAAATAATAGAGAATGAACTTATCATTTCTAGGATTCGTATTTTTGATGAATAAGTGTCTAGATTATCATTTATGAAATAAAATTACACATATTCACAAAGAAAGGTGGATGGATATAAAATCACACCCCTAGTGTTCATATAAATCTAAAACTTGGAGCATTAAATATAGAAACAAATACAAAGCCACTAGGCGGCTAATGTAGTAGTAGAGGGGGAGGAGGAGGATCTCAATCATCTAGTTTTTCCCATGCATCAATGGGGTTTGGAGTATCCACAAGAGGGTCCCACCCAACCCATCATCTTCTTTTTCTTTTGTTTTTTTTTTCAATAGTATGGGCTAGTGAAATAGTAAGAGCCAATCGACCCATGTTTTTAAATGAACTGGATTTGAAAGGAGAGACATTTGAAAATAATAATTAGATTTATATTTTAAGGGGTGTGAATATATTATTGTTTTTTATTTGATAAGCAGGGAAGGGCCTTGATCCCATGGTTACAACAACTAAAAAAAAAGAACTAGAGAGAGGTGGGAAACAACACCACCATCAAACCAATAAACAACAGTATTGGCACGCAGGCCAACATTTAAAATAGTAACCATTGTCTATCTAGTACTAATAGAAAACAATAAGTTTTTACCAGTATTCTTAGTTCTACGTAAGTCATTAATTAAATCGACAGGGTCCCAAGTGGTATTCCACCATAACATAAAGATCACAAAACAACAATCTGAGAAGTTATAATATATTATTGTTATAAATTTTGAAAGTATTAATTAATTAGATTAGATGCATTTATTGTTTAATCTAATATTATTCAAATAATAAGTATGGATTATAATTTTATTAGGGTAGTGTAAGGTAAACTATAATTTAGTTTATCAAGTAGTATAATCTTTTGAAAAAATTCTATGAAGGATATTCTATATTTTGAGAACTTCAAAGAGAATCTTTATATTTCCAATCTTTATTTATATACCATTGTAAAAAATCTAATAATTGATGAGTAACTTCAATTCTTAAAAAATGAGGATTTCTTGATGATTTTTAATAAAATAGGCTATCATATATGTATGTACACATCTATGGACAAAAATATTGTTGTGTTTAATTCCATTAACATTGTTGTCTTTTGTGCAGGTTTTATGCAGCAGAAGTAGTCCTTGCTCTTAAGTACCTTCATCAACATGGAATATTGTATAGATATTTGAAACCAAAAAACATACTAGTTCAAGCAAATGGACATATTGTGCTCAATGACTTTGATCTCTCCATCATCATCAATAGTCCTCAACACCATAGGTCAAGATCCTTCCACAAAGACAAGAAGACAAGCAAGGAAAGCTCCCAAAGGCCCCTTCTAGACAAGTTGAATCCCACTAGAGCCAAATATTACATAAATCCATCCACCTCTAAAACAAAGCAAGATAAATGAGTGGGATCAATTTCTAAGTCTAATAGCTTTAAAGATTACAAATATATGTGTCTTGAAAAAATCAAAAGTAAATCATTTCATGATCAATTACATTCATTTGTAAGCACTGAAGAGTATGTTGCCCCTGAGGTCCTATGGGGCATAGGGCATGGCTATATGTTGTAGATTGGTGGCTATATGTTGTAGATTGGTGGTCTTTTGGAATATTACTATATGAGATGGTATATGGGAAAACCCCTTCAAGGGATCCGCAATCAAGGGATCCGCAAGGAAGAAAATATTTTATAATGTGCTATGTAAAGAGCCACAATTATTAGGACCTTGGTCCCTTTTGAAGGATTTGCTTCGACATTTACTAGTGAAGGAGCCAAGTGAGAGGCTAGGATTTAACATTGATGCTCATGAAATTCAAAATCATAAATTCTTTAATGGTGTTAAGTGGGATGAGTTAGAGTTTGTGTCTAGGCCACCTTTAGTGCCCCCACCATTTAGTTTTGATAATTTAAAAAATATGATTGATGGTAATTCAAAAATGAAAGGAAAGAGAGATTATTTTTGAAATTTTTCTTATAGTAAATAAGTCATAATTGTTACCAAGAAAACAATAATAGTCCATATTATGAAAGTTGTCCCACTAGTCAAATGGAGCTTGTGAATATAAATGTGCATACTGAATATTGTTGAATGGAGCCCGCATGATGTCACATATGTATGTTTTTGCATATTAAAAATTTAATAAGACAACAAAGTCACCAAGTGGGTAGAGGTATACATTTTATTTACCCAACAAATTTCAATAGAAGGGAAAATCATATGAGGGGGCACTACACGTTCAAGTTTTACACAAAGAACATTTCCAGCAATTCTACTTCCAATTGGTTGTGAGCTTAATAATTTATTCTAAAATATGAATACAAATTCTAACAATTAAAAAATTGTTCAATGCTTGGGATATACATGGAAGAATATCTACACGTATAATGAGAGCATGCATCTCAATGGGAATAAATTTGGACTCAAGGTGAAGATACATATTATTGCATGTTTTATATACATAGATAAAGTTTTGTACTAGAGAAAAGGGTAAAGCCTCATATTCAGATTTTTGACAGATCTAAAATTTTGCAATGATCTACACCCTACTTTCATTAAACAATTCATGTTTAACTATTTTCAATATCTCTAGTTGACTACTCATTTCTATCAATAGATCAAATTATTAGATTTTGCATGGAAACAAATAAAAAAAAGGGTAATTAATATGTGTATGTATATATACGTATATATGTACATGTACATGTATATATATATATATATATACATATGTATAATATTCAGTCCATTTCTCTATAATGTATATGACAATAATGTCAAATATGATGGAGGAGAAAGTCAGACATGAGTTTTATGGTGTAGAGAATAACCATTTAGCAACTACCCCAACATAAATTCTTTAAATGGTGATTCTTGATGGTATATATCCATTGCAATATGGAGCTACTTATAATGAAGGTACATCCACCAACACTATTAGATGAGAAGCCACTAGAAAATGTATACATTTATTCAAATATATTAGTTTCTTCAAATCATATATATAACTTGATTATTATTTTTTATAATGATATGGTTTTGTGTGGTTTTTATGTTTTGAGATCAAGATTGATCTCAAAGATAAAGAAGAATAAACATAACCAATGCTTCTATTTTCTATCAATAATTATACTAGGTAATTATTCCCAACCATGTATTTGATGTTGAATCCAAATATATATATATATATATATATATAATATCACAAGAGATATTTTAATTTTTAGCATTTTTTACATTTTAGATCAAGAATTAATTAAAAGAAAAATAAGAAAAAACATTCACGACAACAATAGAATAATTTGTGACATAAAAATTTCAAGCAACATATTTGATATTGTGTTCAAACTTTTATCTAATTTTAAAAATAAAAATAAATCACAAAGTACATTCTAATTTCACAAAGTT
Source organism: Sequoia sempervirens (assembly GCA_007258455.2). Lineage (NCBI taxonomy): Eukaryota > Viridiplantae > Streptophyta > Pinopsida > Cupressales > Cupressaceae > Sequoia > Sequoia sempervirens. The sequence continues at coordinate 92,838 of VDFB02349410.1, read as the reverse complement.
TTTTAAAATTTAAAATAAAAATCAGCTAAAAATAAAAAGAAAAATATTCACAATAGCAACCAAACACTCCCATGCAAGGTAATTATTTCCAAACATATATGATCTTTTGAAAAAAAATGTCTTCTAGTTCATTAAAAAAAAATCACAATAGCAATCAAACACTCCTATGCAAAGTAATTATTTCCAAACATATATGTCTCTTGAAAAAAATGTCTTCTAATTCATTAAAAAAAAAACAATTTAAAATTTAATTCAACATCCTCATGCATATATTTCTTTTTATTTTAAAGATTGTGTAATGGACCATTAGTATTTTGATATTTTTGTTTTAAAATTATCTTTTTTATATAATTTGTGTTGAGCTATGACTATCAATGGTAGTAAATTTGTATTGATATCATTTTGATATTATATATACAATTAATTTTGATGTACCTAATAATTATGTTAATATTTTTTAAAATTATTTTATAAATTTATAGTTTTATCTAAAAATGTCATAAACAAATATATTTTTTTAATGTTGGTGTACCTTTGATGAAAAATATTGATTTTGAGTCTACAATTTATAATAACATATAAACATATTATTACCAAGAAATATATCTTGGTTGATTCAAGGATTATTAGACAAAAGGAAGAGTAATAAAAGTACTAAAAGTTTTGGAATCCTATATCAAAGGCCTCTAATTTAGAAAATGTTGTATGAAAACTCCCCTCACTTAGATATCAAATTTAATTTTGATGAAACATTCAAAGAGAACTTGGGTTTGGTAGGTGCAAGATATATTCTTAGGGATAATAATGAAATGTTTGAAATGGTAGGGGAAAATATTTTAAGTGTTAATTCAAACAATAAGGTAGAATGGGAGGTGTTATTTTCAAGTTTAAAGGAAGTAATAATAAGTGAGTATAGTCAATTTAAGTAGGAGACTTTAAAATAGCGCTTCAATTGGTTAGGAAAAAATTAGTCCCAACTGGAAGATGCAAATGTATCTCGAAGAAGTTGGTTATATTCTTACCAAATCCTCTCACGTATATATTTCTCACTTCCATAGAGAGCATAATAAGGTGATTGATTACCTTGTTGACTTAGGAGTGTCTCTTTAATATCATGTCATCTTTTAAACTAAAGATGTCCATGATTGGGGGTGCTTAATTGATTTAATCATGATGGATCACCCTCCACAATATCTCTTCATAGTAGATGTGAGTGGTCATGAATTTTATATGCGACAAAGTGTGCAAATTAATTAAAGCCCTTTATTATCTTCATTAAGTAGCATGTAATATTACAGGTGATGACCTTTAGAATTGAGGACATGGAAAAATGAAATTATGTTTCTTATTAAGGACTAACTTCTACTGTCTTTCATGTGAAACAGGGACATGAAAAAGGTCGAAAAGGTATAGGAGAGGTACACTATGGAGTGCATGTACACAATCTTGTACAAAAAAATCTTTTATCAACTCTTATTGAGAACCAACTTGCATTGTCTTCAATGTGAAACAAGGACATAGAAAATGCCAAATGAGGTATGAGACAAGAGAGTTTGTGTATTTTGCATAGGTAGGTTAGTGGAAATAGAAAAACACTTTATTTTGGAATATAAAGCTTACAATTACATCCATGTCAAGTACATAAATAATTTCGCAACATCTTCCTTTAAAGATCTATTCATGAAAGACATAATTAAAAACACATAAAATTTCATTATCGAACTGAATCACAGAGTATGAAAACTTGACCAAAAAAATGAAAATGGTTCGAAAAAATAGAAAATTTCATTATCCAATTGAATCACACAATATCAACACCTATTATAGAATAGACTATCTTTAATATTGAAGATGTGAAAAATATTCTATTCTATTCTATAATGTCATGCCATGAAAAAATAAAAAACAACCATACCAAATCTGCTCTGCCACTTAGCACTTATCTTAACCACTACCTGATATCTATCTCTGATATTTTTCAACTGACCTTTGCTAGCCAACAAGTAATATATAAATACTATAATAACGGTCATACTCGTACGAGATACCAAGCTCGTGGAGGAGGCACCACGTGGAAAAAAGGTCCGTTGGCGTGTCACAGTATTTTCTATTGACCTGAGCTGTCGCTTTCCCATGTCACGGGTGCCACAACAAGGCAAGTGATCAACGACCACATGTCATTTCAACAATGGACACTTGAAGGTGACCCCTTCCTTATCCAAATGTGTTGTAAGGTCCATGCCACATGTACTCTTCCTCATCCCACTACAAGCCCACCCATCTCTACAGAGGTGTAGAAATAGACTGTGTTCGAGCACCAAAAATTAGAAGAACCAAGTGAAAAAATACCAGCAGAGGGTCACTGAAGGAGCACAAGAAGAAGAAAGGAGGTGGTTGGTGTTAGATTATATGGAGGGTTGGAGGATTAAATCTATAGAGTCTATGGAGGATTTCAAGCCCATCAGGCTTCTGGTTCATGGTGATATGGGGACTATTTTCTTGGTAATGCATTTTCACAATAGAAAATCTATGGCTATGAAGGTGATTGATAAACAAGTTGTGGAGAAGAAGAGGAGTTTTAAGAGAGTTCAGATGGAGAGTGAGATATTTTCTGTAACACCCCGCCATGCAAACCCCAAAGTACAATGTAGTACCCCTCCGTTTATGCTTATGCTTTCTGCTGTTATGTTTTCACACTGTTAGACCTATGATGCTTTGTTAGATATTTTGATCGCTGGTTTTGAGCGATAGTGGATTATTCTGTGACATGATGATATTTTGTATGGTGATTATTGTTTTTAGACATGATTTGATATAGTTTAGATGTTTACTTTTAGTTGATCATTGCTATGTACATGTTTATGATGGACTAACAACTATTTATTTCATCAGTTTGTTGTGACGTGTATTGGTGTGGAGAACGGAATCACATCACTCGCTTGCTGAGTGCCCTGTGATATCTATGATTTTCTCCGCACGGTGTGTCTGTTTAATGCTTTATATATATATATATATGTATGCACGTTATTTGCTTGGTTGTAGGAGTTTGCAAGTACATGACACCGACTCCACCTGGGTACTCAGGTCTGAGCATGTCAAGACTCAACGGATACATTGATCGCGAGATAGTAGTTTGGTTTACCCTAGTTTAATCTATAACCCTGGTCTTAGTACATCGTTTGTTTAGTTCAGAGTCATAAGATTGTCTTGTATTTTCTATTTGGATAAATTGTTTGAAAAGGTAAAATTTGGTTAAATTTTAAAGTTGGTTTTTGTGCTTTAATTATTGTTATTTAAATTAATTTTAAATGTGGAAGAAATTACTTGCTTGATAATTTAATTCATTAATTAGCTTATTTGGTTAAATGGTCGATCTTAAAAGATTAAACTAATTTAATTAAGTAAATTTATTAATTAAATTAAATTATTAAGTGTGTAAATAGTTTATTTAAAAATAAAATATTATTAAGGGAAATGGCATTTGAAATTGTAAATTTAAATAAAATAAAAATAAAATGCATGCAATTGAAAATTGATTTTTAAATCTAAAATAAAATAATTATTAGCATGCAAATTTGAATTGGCGAGATTGCCAAGAAGTGGAGAAGATATTTTTTTGTAACCACTTCTCAACATGTGTGCCAGTGTGTTAAATGATTCTTGTTGAGGAAAAATTTGTTACAGAGGATATTTTGGATCTCGGGAAATCACAAGGATGTTGAATTTCCTCACGGGAAATTATCAGAGCTTTTGCAAAAAAAATTCTCTTGCTGGGTAAAAATTATCTTTTCTTAGAATTTGTTATTTCCTCTGTTTGGGCTATATATTTGTGGAAGATTTCTTGCTTGGTAGATCTGTGTGATTGGATATAGCTTTTGAGGAAGATTTGGAGGATTGCAATCTACAGACAGAAGATTTTCTTCAACAACTAGATCTTTACATCCACAAGAAAGAGGTATTTATCTTTGTATATGATTTTGTTTCTTTTTATAAAAGATTTTTCTGAGCAAACAATTGTATAGTGAAATTCTGTAATAAAAAAATTCTGTAGAAAATCAAAATTTCTTTCTGTAAAAGTTTTAGAAAAGAAAATCGGGAAAATTGGTTTTGAGTAAATGTTTATTATTTTAAAAGTGAAAACTTATTGTAATTAATTTGAAATTGTGAGGAAAATAACCCTGTACTATGTTAATTTTCTCAATTTTCTGTAGAAACGAAAATGATCTTTGTAATTAAAAAAAAATTCTTTTGTTATTTATGTGATAAATATATATACACATAAATATATATACAAGTATATATATATTCATGCATATACAGTAGTGAAATTTATGGATAATTTATTAAGGAATTCGCCGTACAGAATCAAAGTCCGCAGGCGATATTCGTCAGTTTTTATTTTTTTATTTTTAAATTAAATTTTTTGAAATTCTGTTTCTAGCCGTACAGGTGAATTTTTGGAAGTATTTAAAAAAAATAAATAAATTAAATTTCTGAGGGTTTAGGGGAGGGCCAAAACCCTCCCCTCACCCTTGTGGGTAACGCAGCTACCACAACTATGCACAGCAGCTACCATGGCTGCTGGGCGTAGCCCTGGTAAGGGCTGCGGCCTCCCACAGGAGGTCGCGAGCTGCGCCCATAGAAAATTTAGGGTTTTTTAAAAAAATGAATGTTAATGCGTGTTTCTTTTAAATGCGAATTTTATTTAAGTGTTATTATTTGGATTTATAAATATATATGGTGTGAAATAAATTTGAATGGTTTGTTTAAATTTTATTTGGTTAAAATATGTATATTTATTATATAATATATGTGTTATATATATTAATATATATATATATATATTATTAATATATATATATATTATTATTAATATATATATAGTATATATATATATATATATATATATATATATATATATATATATATATATATATATATATATACACACAACACACACCAGTATGGTATTGGCATGGTGTGATGGTTTATAGGTGGCATTGTCGTTCTTGCCACCAAGGTTCAAACCATGTTGGGGTGGTATTGTTGAATGGTTGTATCCGGTTCATAGCTCCGGTCAAAAGCGTTTACCCCTTGAATTAAAAAAAAAAAACACACACCAGTATAAAAAAGATTTATTTCTTAAATTAAATAAGTTAATATAGTTATTAAAATGAATAATCAAATACTATGTTTGGAATATATTTTTCTTTTATTGAAAGTCATTGTTGTGATGAAATATTTAAATTAGTGAAATTAGCTTCCATTATGGGAATAAATTATCATATTGGGTAAGTTATAGATTTGATTAAAAATTAGAAGATTAATTTCTTAATTTAATGAATGATTGGATTTAGTAGATCCGAATAGTAGGTGTCTATTTTCTTTTCATAAATTATGTTAAATTGTGTTATTTCATTGGGGCAATCGAGAAATGTCTTAGTTGTACAAGTCTTCCATACCAACTATTAAATGGGGATTGTAATTGTTAAGTTAAATTTCTTGTGTTAACTAAGGATGTGTACATGGCTTTGCTTGGTGGTTTGACACTTGTGTTATGAACATTGATTGTTGTTTGTTATAACGTGTTAAGTCTTTTATATTGATTTTGGTTATATGTACACTTTATAAACCTGAGTCAGAGAACATAGATTCCCATGTTATGTTTAGGGGAGTGGCTATTTGCAAGGGCCAACACACAAAGTGGTGTCAGGGTAAGTTAAAAATAGTTAGTAACTCAGTGAAAACTAAAGAACATAGTAGTTAGATTTAAAACTTTTAACAAGATGCTTATGCCTCTCTTATGTCTCTTGAGCTACTTCAGTCTTGAGTATAAGATGAGAAGGCTTGGAATGGAAAATCGGTGTCTTGTTTCCTTAAGAGACATTCGATTCTGCAACAGTATGCAAATGGGGTTGGGTTTCATAAGAGGTTATCAGGGTAACCCAAGGATTGGGGGCCGGAACCTAGGAAGAAACACCAGGGTAACCTTTGCAACTTTGTGATGACACTCCACCTAGAATAACATTTAACCTTGTATTTGTGATACATTCAATTGTCAAAATCTGGAAGCAATGTAACCAATAGTTTGTTGGGTACTAGTGTCTAGGGTTAGTAGATTAGGTCTAGGTAACCTTATTACTATCTCCTAGCACAGGGGGTGGACCTACGGGTACCACATGGTTGGGTGGAACGTGCACCTTACTCCATTGGGTCCCCAGTTTTATTTTGGCATCAAGAGCTTCATGGATGGAGAGCTCACACTTGGATCTTATGTGTACTTCCTCATTGTAATTTGTAAATTTGTATTGTAAAACATCCCTCAAATGTTGTGAGGTGAACACTTGTAATTGTAATCAATATTGAACTACCTCATCAGATGGATGAGTATTGTATATCTTATCAAATGAAATGAATGAAACATGTTTGTACCTTATATTATCTTGAATGGAATTAATGTTATGCAATGTTTATCTTTATGTCAATTATTATTATGTGCATTGTGAAATACTTAAGTCACTTATGGAAAACTCAAAGTAGTGTAACGTCGCATAGCCTAATGAATGTATGCAACTAATTAACTTAATAATTAAAATTTAAAAAAAAAATTATTACACCTTTATACACATTTGCAACATTCTTAGGTTATCAAGACGGGGCATTACAGACAACACAACATCTAACCTTAATAGCACAAAATTATTATTTTTAAATAAGACTAATATGAAATGTGAATTAATATACAACTCTAATAATGAAATTGTACATACACATCATCTATCTAGTCCTCTGGGATAACATGACTGCATTACCTACGAACATTCCTAACATGACCCAATTCCATAACGATGGATATCTACTCACAAGTATTCATTTTAAAACCATTATAAAGAATCAATAAACAACGTACATATATCCATCACATTTATAAATTAAATATAAATATTTCCATAGATATAACTGAAATATGCTAACCAATTTTTTCGATGAAGTAACACAACATAACCAGCACTTAACCAACTTGATTAGTGTTAGCTCCAAATAGAAAACCAAACTTGAAAAGAACTCACACCAAGAATGCACACTCAATCCCAATGAGGAATAGGTGTTGTCATATGGTGGAGGAGCTAAATGAAAAATACTTGAAAGAAACTACTCAACGTCAAGAATGTGCACTCAAGATCCCATTGAGGGCGAGGTGCTAACATATGACGGAGTGTTGAATTGAAACTAGAAATGAATAGGCGGATAACCAGCCATGAAGAGCATTTCCACACTACCACCAAACAGTGGGGGGAAAAGATTACAATTAAAACAATTCGTCCGCTGCGGCGGGCATCCACAGAGTTGTGGGGATTCACCACTTGAGAGTGGGTACAAGAGTAATACAAATCCAATTATCCACACTGGCGGTAAACCATCCAGGGGTACTAATGTGAAATTAAAGAAAGAATTGCAGCAATAAAGGACTGGAACAGTACTACTGTTTACAGTCTTACAATATGGAAAAAGAGCTGCAAATTACATGAAAATTACAATAGATTCAATGTACCATGATACTGGATGATTCCATGTTAGACATCAACAATAAATGATGAAGAAAGGACTGAAGATTCAAACTTAAACAAGTCTGATGTAAAATAACAATTTTGGAAATTCTGATCAGCAACTGTGAAATTCAAAGAAATATTCACAACTCATTCAAAATACCTCTGTTTTGTGTGAAACAAAAACCAATGAGCTGCTGGAAGATAGGCGCCCAACATTAGATGAAGAAACAACAACAAAAAATTGTAATTTAATTCCTACATGAATCCCAATGCAGCAAGAATGGTACGACCTTCATGAGGGAAGATTTTGACAAGTAAAAATCAACAAATCAAAATTAAAATCTGAAACTCTCCAAAGATGGTCGCCTTGGGTGTAGGAATGGATTGGAAAAGTACCCACAAGCAAATTAAATTCACATAAAAAGCTGTATGCAAAAACCACTTTCAGCTGTGACTGCATCAGCAACTTCAAAACTGGAAATATCATTAAAAACTTCAACTATTGAGCTCAATCTGCTAGTCTGGATGAGAAGCAGCAATGAAAACCAACTAGATGTTGTATTTCAAACACGAAATTGGATTGAAACTAGGAGGTAAGCATCCCTCGAAGTAAAAACCAAGTTGTCATTTCGATAGCATAACATTAGCATAAATTCATAGATAATCAGCTCTTCAAACAACAGCAATATATAAGCTTTTGTTGGCAAATGAAGCAACAAGAACTCTTCAAATTCCAAGAAGTTGAATCACTTCAACTTCCAAAAAGGATGCCACCTTTTTGCCTTTTACTTTTTGAAATAATAAAATATCATTCAACTTCCCCTTTAGGCATCCATTTCATATTGCAACAATAAAGCATTTATTAAATAATTAAATGCTCACTTGACCCCTTTATGTCCCTTCTTTAAAACAACCTCAAGTCATCAAGCCTAGGCATGGGGTACAACTTCAAGACATGAAAATTGACTAAGTCTAAAACTCAGTCCAAGGAGAAAACCAAACCCAAAGTTAAACTGAGACTGATGGATAACAAGATGATTTGAGTTGAACTGGTGATGATGCCACTGCCAAAATTAGACTTACTAAAAATAGCCACTGCCAAAAATAGTAAGTTTACCTCAAAACCAACAGAAAGCAGAACTGAGCTGGAAGTAAGACTTAACGACAGCTGACAACTGAACCACTGCCAACATTAGTATTTACTAAAAATAGTAAATACCTAGAAATGCCACAAACCTCCAAGCAAGGAAACCCTAATTTCACTTTTGATCAACCTACAGATTTCCAGAAATAGGCTATCAGTCAAAGAAAAGCATATGGCCAAAATGGGGACATTACAGTCCGCCCTTCCCAAAATTGCTTGTCCTCAAGCAATGCCACAACACTCCAAACTGATCCCACCAAACATTTAGGATTCCGGGGTCCCATGTCCATCTCTGAAAAACCCCACCATGCTGATGCTGCTCTACTCTGATCATACAAATGAAATCATTGCACCAAAACTGCACTAACCATCCTTGCAACCTCAAAGTGATAACATGCCTGAAATTCAAGTCGAACAACATAGAAGGAATTGAATCAAAATCTAGCAGTGTCTCATGCTCAATAAACTCCGAGGAATTAACATCTACAATGTCAATGTCAATCACCATTCTGAGAACAAAGAAGAATAATCTAAACAACTCAAAAATATTCTCATCAACATCACTCCTCAAAGCATCAAACCAAATCACAACAGCAAATGTGATTCCATCATAGCTATTTGCAAAGGAAAAAATAGCTCTTTGCAAAGTCATAACAACTGCATCCTCAAAGCTCCTTAAGGATGTATAATGCCTCCTCTGAGTAATTCTGACATATTCAAGAAAAACTCTGAAAACTTCCACCAATCTCTCCCCCAAAGTCTCAAAAAGTTGAACCAAATCAAGCAAAGGTTCGTTGCCCCAAATACTAGTGCAAGAGATTGTACAAAGAAAGCCACTAGAACATAACTTGAACACCATCCAATACTGATCTGAATCACTATGAAACACCATCACCCACTTTTGAAGCCAAAAATCATCATTGATAAAAGATTGTGAAAAGAAAAAATGAGTGTACTAGCTGCCCATGAAATTTGAAATGAACCACTTAAAGTCTGATTTGAGGAAAATCAATGTGCAAAGAATTGAACAATTGCTGCAACACTGAAAATTAGTGTCCATAATAGCACAACTGCTCAGGCTCAAGGCTGGAAACATCCTCTCAAGAAACTCCAACCCAACATTAAACCTTCCTTTGTTCAAAATATCTCTCCAATTCACCAGTTGATGAGCAGAAAGAACCATCAAATGGTTGGTAAAGATGGGGGCCGCATCAAAGATTCTAAGAATTGAATCCTTATTTCTCCAAATATCCTTTTTTCTACTTGCAACAATCTCCATCAAGCCATGTTGAGAATTCCAAGCGTGAATTCCCAACTGCAAATAATCTCCAACACATTGGGAAGAATTCCCAACATATCTCCAAGAGCCATAGTGAAAGTCTCGAGCACACAAATCCATGTAGTCAACTGCAACCATCAAAGCAAAGTTTGAACCTTTCATGACCAGCATTTTAGAATAATCCCTCATCAACAATGCACAATCTAGAAACCAAAGGGGCAAGTCTGAAAGTTCTCCCACAATTTGATGCATCTCTCCAAGATCTGACCTCATCAACCATTTTAAGATAGGCGGTACTCTTCCATTGGTTAATGCTGAGTGAAAACCAGCCAGTTCAAGTTTGAACACCATTAAATGCTCATTTACTATCCATCCCAAGAGAGTGTTGCTTGACATATAGAATGGATCCACCAACATTATCTTATGCTTGACTATAAAATTATGCATGTCAAAAACATAAAACTTCTTACCAATGCCATCCACATAGAAATTGTCAATCAACTCATTTAACAAATCATGTGAAGATGGTGGATTGTTGTACACAATCATAGAAACAATATTTCCTTCATCCTTTTCGTTGGTGTCTTCATAAAATTCATGCACATTTTCTTCAACTTGAAGATGCCCATCATTAGTTGTTGATCCATAGAATTTAGTGTGATGAATATCACACACATTACCAGTCATCACATCTAGCTCATGGCTGCAAGCTATCCCTTCTTGAGGAAAATTCTCTTCCCAACTCAAGAGTTCACACTCTTGATTTACCTTCCAATCACTATCAACATAATGAATCTCTATGGCTTTATGCATTGTTTCAACATTATGGAGTTCATTTATTCCTTCAACTATTTGCTTGATCTCCATTAGCCTTTTATTAGCTTCTTGTTCCATAAGTGTGGCTGACATAGATGATTGATTTTCTGTTTTGCAAAAAGAGTGATAAGCTAAGGTAAGATGAGGGCAAAGACTATCAACCTCTTTCTCCTTCTCTTGATAGGCATCATAGGTTTCCTTAGCAAACTTAATGGCATCATCTCTATTTGAGAGAAAATGCAAATAATCTGTTTTTATTGATTCCAATGCTTCATTGATGGTTCACACCATGGAAAGAGTGTCTCCACCCTTAACGCCATTCTGTCTCTCTTCAAACTGCAGCTCCCAGTAAAGTTCTTCAATACAATTGTGTGTGCTATCAAATCTTGATAACACTTTAACAATCTTCTCTTCTGAAACCAATAAATTATCCTTCAAAACTTGCAGCTCTTTAGGCCCTTGATCCCAATCAGCAAAGAAGCTATGCTCATCAAACATCATTTTTTCTGATTTGTTTTCCTTGACATGATTTTCAAAATCATCCTCCTTTCTAATCTTATCACTGCATAACTCCTGAATCGAAGGCTTGTCAACAACTTCTTCAAACAAATTAGTACCTCTATCTTGACCTTTCAAGTTCTCATACTCTTCTTGTGCGTAATTTTGAAAGGCATCCAAATCATTTGCTGATTTTAAAACATTCTTCTCTTCAACATAAGAAATCACGTTCTCATTAGCCATTGCTGCAACTTCTCCTCCAAAGATCACTTCATTACTTTTATTGCAAACTGATTTTTGAACTTCATCAGGATCAAAGGGGAATTTATCCCACTCCGGTTCTTTATCATACCTTGGTGACATCGCACCCGGATCCCAAATGTGAAAGGTTTGATTGCAATGATCAATAGGAAAGAGATCATCATGCTCCTCTTGAACTATTGACTCTTTGAATGAGTCACTCTTCAACCCACTTGAACTGAAATCTTCATCTATAACTTTCTCCACAGATGTAGTTTGATAATCAAACCCACTACCACCCAAGTCACTAGCATTATATCGGATTAAAGAATCATCAAAGCTAGTTGCTTTGAATATTTTGTCATTCTTTTCTTCAATGAAATTATCTTGAGTAGATGTGTTGCTGATTTTATCATTAGTGCCCACATACATACCAAAGAAGTCTTCTTGGACACTTGTCATTAATTCTTCATATGGAATTGGCTTAGCATAAAGTAGAGAATTATCCTTCACTAAATCTTCAACAAGAGGAGATAAAAACACATCGGAATCACCATCAACAACCTCACTTTCGTAATGGTCATAAGCTGGTTCAAAGACACCATTAGTATTTGCTTCATCTTGCTCTTCTTCAACGTACTTATCCCACACAACTGTTCCACTAGCATCTTTTGAGAAGCCATTTGTCTTGAGATCTTCATTGCTTGAATCCTTATTAGGACTCAAGACTGCTGTAATGATCTTCTTACCATAATAATCTTCATTATTTCCCATCCCATGCAAGTCTAGGGATGTATTTTGGGACTCTAACTTAATCTCCTCATTTGCCAAGGTATCTTCATCAAGCTCACAATCATTTTGAGGTGACATGTGCATCTTGTTTGTGTCTTCTTCAATACTAGTTGACTGATTTTTCTCTTCAACTTGTTCATTTGTGGGCTGTAAACCACAAATAGGCACTTCTTCTTCCTTCCTTCCTTGCACCTACAACCATGACATGTTCTGCTTCCTCTTTAATCATTTTATTGATGTAGTTGACCATAGACAACTTTCCAGGGTTATGAATCACCGCACAATTCAAAAAGGTGTCAAATGAAACATCATTCTTAAACTCATCTGTCATGTTCTGATATTCTTTACGGAGTATGGAAGCCTCATGTTCACACTGCTTCTTGAACTGACATTCTTCAGAAGCCATAATCAAATCTGACTTCTCACAATTCCTGGACCTCAAAAAATGCAACATCTTAAGAACTTCTGAAATCTAAACTGAACTTAGGTGAAGAATCTGATTTCTCTATCACTCATCTGTCAACTGACTCTGTCTTATTCACAGGATGGCAAGATCTTATGCTCTGATACCACTGAAATATGCTAACCAATTTTTTCGATGAAGTAACACAACATAACCAGCACTTAACAGACTTGATTAGCGTTAGCTCCAAATAGTAAACCAAACTTGAAAAGAACTCACACCAAGAATGCACACTCAATCCCAATGAGGAATAGGTGTTGTCATATGGTGGAGGAGCTAAATGAAAAATACTTGAAAGAAACTACTCAACGTCAAGAATGTGCACTCAAGATCCCACTGAGGGCGAGGTGCTAACATATGGCAGAGTGTTGAATTGAAACTAGAAATGAATAGGCGGATAACCAGCCATGAAGAGCATTTCCACACTACCACCAAACAGTGGGGGGGGAAAGATTACAATTAAAACAATTCGTCCGCTGCAACAAGCATCCACAGAGTTGTGGGGATTCACCACTTGAGAGTGGGTACAAGAGTAATACAAATCCAATTATCCACATTGGCGGTAAACCATCCAGGGGTACTAATGTGAAATTAAAGAAAGAATTGCATCAATAAAGGACTGAAACTGTACTACTGTTTACAGTCTTACAATATGGAAAAAGATCTGCAAATTACATGAAAATTACAATAGATTCAATGTACCATGATACTGGATGATTCCATGTTAGACATAAACAATAAATGATGAAGAAAGGAATGAAGATTCAAACTTAAACAAGTCTGATGTAAAATAACAATTCTGGAAATTCTGATCAGCAACTGTGAAATTCAAAGAAATATTCACAACTCATTCAAAATACCTCTGTTTTGTGTGAAACGAAAACCAATGAGCTACTGGAAGATAGGCGCCCAACATTAGATGAAGAAACAACAACAAAAACTCGTAATTTAATTCTTACACGAATCCCAATGTAGCAAGAATGGTACGACCTTCATGAGGGGCGATTTTGACAAGTAAAAATCAACAACTCAAAATTAAAATCTGAAACTCTCCAAAGATGGTCACCTTGGGTGTAGGAATGGATTGGAAAAGTACCCACAAGCAAATTAAATTCACATAAAAAGTTGTATGCAAAAACCACTTTCAGCTGTGACTGCATCAGCAACTTCAAAACTGGAAATATCATTAAAAACTTCAACTGTTGAGCTCAATCTGCTAGTCTGGATGAAAAGCAGCAATGAAAACCAACTAGGTGTTGTATTTCAAACACGAAATTGGATTGAAACTAGGAGGTAAGCATCCCTCGAAGTAAAAACCAAGTTGTCATTTCGACAGCATAACATTAGCATAAATTCATAGATAATCAGCTCTTCAAACAGCAGCAATATATAAGCTTTTGTTGGCAAATGAAGCAACAAGAACTCTTCAAATTCCAAGAAGTTGAATCACTTCAACTTCCAAAAAGGACGCCACCTTTTTGCCTTTACTTTTGAAATAATAAAATATCATTCAACTTCCCCTTTAGGCATCCATTTCATATTGCAACAATAAAGCATTTATTAAATAATTAAATGCTCACTTGACCCTTTATGTCCCCTTCTTTAAAACAACTTGAAGTCATCAAGCCTAGGCATGGGGTACAACTTCAAGACATGAAAATTGACTAAGTCTGAAACTCAGTCCAAGGAGAAAACCAAACCCAAAGCCAAACTGAGACTGATGGATAACAAGATGATTTGAGTTGAACTGCTGATGATGCCACTGCCAAAATTAGACTTACTAAAAATAGCCACTGCCAAAAATAGTAAGTTTACCTCAAAACCAAAAAGCAGAACTGCTGGAAGCAAGACTTAATGAAAGGTGACAACTGAACCCTGCCAAAATTAGTATTTACTAAAAATAGTAAATACCTAGAAATGCCACAAACCTCCAAGCAAGGAAACCCTAATTTCACTTTTGATCAACCTACGGATTTCCGGAAATAGGCTATCAGTCAAAGAAAAGCGTATGGCCAAAATGGGGACATTACAATAACACCATTAGAGATCATATATTATTAACCAATAAACACATATACAACTTCCCATATATGGGGGTAAATCATTACACTGTTTACAAGTTTCACATCAATACTTTCCCACATGAAATATGAAGGATTCACCAATTACATAAAGGGATACAACTAAAAAGAATATAATATATAGCATCATTACTATCTCCAAATCTGGTGAAGCTCTGGAATCACTACAATGGTACAACTCCTTGCATCACAAACTTCGACTGGGAACCCAATGGAGTGCATAGCATGTTCCACCTGACCATGTGGACCCTAAGGCCCACGCCCCGTGCTAGGAGATGACAATAAGGACCCACAACATAAAAATAGTCAAGCAGAAAAGGCTAACAAGACTCCACAACAAATACAACAACATAAAGAACAACCCACATGAGTTCAATAGCATAATTAAGATCAAAAGATTCACAAAGAACCAACATGAAAATCCAACATGAAGCAAGTTTCCCCATTTCCTCTAGAAGCCAAGTCAGCAAATTCCTCA
Organism: Sequoia sempervirens; assembly: GCA_007258455.2. NCBI lineage: Eukaryota > Viridiplantae > Streptophyta > Pinopsida > Cupressales > Cupressaceae > Sequoia > Sequoia sempervirens. The sequence continues at coordinate 77,497 of VDFB02349410.1, read as the reverse complement.
TGAAATCCCATTTGAAGATAACTCAAAACACTATGGATTCCAAAATAATCTCAAACATGACTACAAGTAAATTCAATGCACAAAATCTCCTCATATCCAAAATTAATACAAGAGGAAAATGCCAAATCATGGAACCATTAAAATCAATCTTTCATTTCTCTAACACATTCAATGTAATAATTTTAAAGAATATTTTAAATCATCAATTACATTTACTTATATGACCATTATGAAACTATTTAAATAGTTAAAGAAACTATGTAAACATATTCTATAATATCTAAATATGCATTTCAATGCAACAAATTGCTTTTAATTATAATCATGATATATACATATTTATACACACACACACATATGTCATTATAGATGTTGCATATATATATATATATATATACATACATACTTTGTTGTTACAACAGTACTATATATTTTTAATTTACAACGACCTACTATTTTAACTAACAGTAAATTAAATCCACACACACACACACACATACATATATTCATTAATTCAAAAAAATAAGGCTCGAATACATTATGCATTGTGTTGTATGTCATGAGACGATTGGCTATGTACTCCAAGGTTGACCCCTAACTTTGCAGTTGCCCTATCTCCCAAGGAGTTGGAAAAACTGTACATACCACCAACTTATTGCATCCTATAGAGTTATGAGAAGAGAAGAAGTTGCATAGGTTTGAATTGAACAAGAATTGATTTCATCAATAGAGACAATCCCAAATTCAAATGAGCAAGGGTGGAATCCTAGATTACCAAGGAAAGGAGACACATGAACAATAGTAAGACAAGAAAAATCATAGCTCAAAGAGTAAATTGGCCAAGCTAGGAAAGTATTGAGAATGCTAATAAAAACAATCTAAAATAAATAGGAAGCTTACCACAAAGTTTCCCTTAAACACAACACTTACCATATACCTAAAGTGCTTTGCAAATTTGATGAAACCAAAAAGTACAATACTTCCTATAGAGTCCACAGAAAGAAGAATCGTACCAGCCTAAACCATTGATTGCCAATTAATAAAGTTATTGATTTATAAATAAAAGTCAATACCCTACTCTTGCAAATTTCACCAAATGTGTGTAGACAAAGTAAGTAAAACTCGGTATTGAAAGGCCATGAATATATATATGTAAAATCAAACTGGTTGGAGATAGATGCAACAACATGGGGTGACATAGCCAAAAGGGTGATCTAAAAGAAGAAATCAAACTCTCAATCAAAATGGATGAAGGACAAGTAAAAGGTTGACACCATAATAGAAATTGAATGGATATACCTAAAAATCAAATGGGCTAAATGACACATTTTGAAGAAATGCACTTGCACTATGAATAAGCGATGGCTAGAATAAATGATGGAGATGCTAAATGAAACAATCTGAAATATAGAATTGTTTAAAACAACAACAAACTTCTTAAAAGAAATGATTTGAAACATTGAATTCATACATCGGTTGCTGAAAAGAAGGAGAATTCAAATATCAAGCATACAATTCACAAACAACAAATGAAACAAGAACAAGATGATGCCAACCTGAAGTCCTCCACTTGAAGATGGAGAAGATGTGTTGAAACTATCTCTTTCACTACCACAAATCCATTCTCCAAAAACAATTTCCAATGTTCCCAAAAACTGTATTTTTTTATTTGATAAAGAAAATAATTGTAGGGAAAAATTTCTTGTTAAAACCAAAATAACATTCCCCTTCAAATCTTTCCAAAAATGAACAATATAAAAAATTCATGAATGAGATAAGTTTTCAAATTCAAAAATGGACAAAAATGACAAGTTTCCAATTTGCAATTCAGTTTGGAGTCATGCATGTGCACACACTCCACTTTTTCCATTTTAAAACATGCTTTCACGATCAGTTCAAAGATCTATTCCAATTGATTATTCTATTTTAGAACTATATATTCTTTCCAAAATTTAATTTATTTTCACACCAAGATAATAATAATAATATTTATATATATTTATTTTTAATTATTAAAGCATTTAATTTAATAACTAATTATCAAAATCCACATAATATCCTTTCATCAACATAATTTATTTAATCATTATTTTAATTCTCAATCAATTTAAATTACCTTATAATCAATTTAATTTAATTAAATTTATTAAACAAAGCTATTCATAATATTAATTTTACCACATATTTTTGATTAATAAAATATTTAATTTCAATAACAAATTGAACAACATAATAACAAACAACAATGTGACATCACAATATAAACAAATAATGATAGACACCAAGTGAGACAACTAACAAAGAGTACAAACCGGACATACGGGGTTACTCATCCTCGTCAAGGATGATGGCAAGGGTTGGGGACCTTTTATCATCTCCATTTTTCTACATCATTTCCATTGGGTTTTTAAGGCACGCTTAGACCTGACAGTGCAGATGGAGTCAATGCCTAGTACCTGCAACCTACATCAAACACACTGTTAAGAACATGTATATATATATCTCAAACAACAAACACACTTTGAGAGGAAATCATAGTGTAGCAGAGGGCTTGCAAATGAGTGATGCTACACCACCCCTCTCACGCAGACCTCAAACAATAACCACATCATCAAGTAACAATAATTATATCATATAACAATCACTAACCAGATGCACAACAATCATAGTCATGGGTGATCCCACAATAGTGGTTTACAATTTTTGGCCAAACTGGAGACTAAAATAATTGTTTTTAACTAAATCTTCACTTTCGGGCACCTATAGCGGCTAAACCGTGAGGAATTTGAAGATGATGCAAACTAGAGTTTCATGAAATTTTGTCTATAGATTCTAAATATACTTTTTTCAATTTTTTTGGAATTAGATTGCACTTCTTTTTCCATCTCCCTCGAAAACTAGTTTTTTTCAAAAAACAACATTTTAAAAAAGTGATGCTCATCGTATAACACATAAATTTTTTTCCATGAAGGATAAAATTCTAATTCTTTCAAATTTAGATTTTTAACTTCAATATCTAGTACTTCCACTTTGTTAGATAGTTTTTTATTAAATATTTTTTCTTTAATCAAGTTCCGAAGTCAAACCAATTACAATTTAGACATAGCGCAACTATATAATGCATAACATTTTTGTATGTATTGATTTTTTTTTTTTTTTGTTGGATCAAGGACTTCAATATCTAGTGCAATCATTATTTTCAATTTTTTTTGATAATCTGCCATTTTTCCACATGTGCAGAACATAGAGCTTGATTTTCGGTGAAAACCTACATTCAGAAGAAATAAAAAATAAATATAATAATTAAATTAAATTTATTTAAAATTATACTTTTTGGGAAGCTTATAATAAGGACTACATACTTACAAAAAATAAATATTAAATGAATTCATTTGATCCCCCAAAAGGTAAATCAAAAGTTGTTTTTTAATCAGCATTTTGATAAGTGTAAAGGAGACTCTGTTATAGGTATGGTTTAAAACTAGCGAGGTTCTATCCAAGGGGGTTTGATCAAACCCTCTTCAATTGGAATGCTTTAAATGGAACTATTTAAGGCTTAAATCATTATATTTTTTAAAAATATGTGATTTTAGCAAAAAATAGAATCTCCGAGAAATTGTAAACCAGCTTTGTGGGATCACCCTCATATGTCCACATGATACACATAGCCAAATCAATCCAGATACACAACTAACTCCATATATCATCATAACATAAAAATTATTCAATAATGTCATGATCATCAAGTCAAATAAAATGTCATCCAAACCAATCCAGAATCGTAAAACAAGCATCTACAAGGTCTCAAAGTACATAACATATCATAATAAGTATCAGTGTAGTGAAATCAACACAAGAGGCACTACATCCTCCCCCTAGAGCCAGGCTTACTTCTGGAAGCCTGAAAATAAATAAGGAAAAGACTCTTGAATATGGGATGCATTGTCCCATGTAGCCAAAGTCTCAACACTAGGACCCTACTGGACCCTCACAAGCTCACCCATGGGCTCCCGAGTTAGCTACCCATCCTCTACTAGTAGTCTCTACAATTGCACCTTGATGGCCAGCCTAGCGGTTATCAACTGCAACAAATACTCAGTGTGACCTGCCCGCATCACCCACCGTTAGCTCTAACACTACCAACCTCTGACTAAATCCCATAGAGTTCCTCTGCAGACATTGTCTGGCAATATGGCCCTATTGGCCGCAAGAGAAACAACCTATGCCCCTACCATAACCCCAACCACCTGAGGGTACACTAGACTATAGAAAACTACCTCCACTAACCTCATACTATGTACTCTAAGTTGATTGAACATAACGATCATGTTTTTTTGCTACCAACTCTGATCTTTCCTTTTTTGAAACCTACTATCATGTTGAGCCTGAGAGTTTTTAGGTTTCGACTAGGAGTGTTGTTGTTGCTCACCCTTAGTCGGTGCTTGATGACCCTTAGAGGACCCCATAGCTAGATACTAACCACCTTGAGGCCCAGAGCCTATTGGGGGTGCACTACCAATCTGAACACCTATGTGGCCTCCTAAAGCTATGGCCAAATTCTCCTCCATAAGGCAAGCCTTCTCAATAGCTACCTCCATGGTCTTCAGCTCGAAGACCCGGACTCTCCTCCACTAATTCGAGCATTCAATCCCCTAACAAAGTGTTGCCCTAACATACCCTCATCATTACCGATCCTAGCATACTACTTAAGTTAATAAAATCTATGCTCATATTGTTCCATCGACATGGCCATATGTCTCAGCTCATGGAACTCGTTGGCACGACATTGTCTCCAGTGTTCTGACAGAAAACAGGCTCTAAACCTCTCCATGAGCAACTCCCAAGTCATAGAACCAATGTCTAGGTACAGTTTCTGCTCCTCTAATTGCCACCATGTGGATGAAAAACCTCTTAGGTGCATGATGGTGCACCTAGCCTTAGTTTTACTGCCATAAGGGTGCATAGCAAAGCACCTATCCAGATCAATCATCCAGGTTTTGCCTCCAATCCTCCACCGGAACCATCAAAAGTGGGAGGATGTTCCCTCAAAAGGTCTCTCATGTGACGTACTACAATGGCGTCCTAATTCACTAAAAAATATCTTCTCCTCGGTGATCTCTCTCCCTCCCTGACCACCTGTTGCTCCTCCTCCTACCTAGGGCCTAAGCGGCCAAGAACCACCTCTAGCAACTGACGTAGTTGCACTCCCTCTAACCCCAACTAACCTAGATTCTAACCTCTGCCTCTTGGGTTACTCTAGGAACACTTTTGTTCCTCACGTTCAGACTCGTGGGAACTTTGAGACAAAGTGCTCTAGCGGTTAACCCTACAGCCACCACCACGATCTCTACCGCGGCCACGACCCTAACCTTTAGGCATGTTCCTACACATCATTAGAGGGAACCACATAAGTTCAAGAGTTAAGTGCAAGGTTAACATAATAGGCTCAATTAACCTAGAGTACCCAATGTTTGATAACCTAGCTTAGATACCAAGTTCTAACACCCACCATGCAAACCCGAAAGGACAACACAACATTTAACCTTTATAGCACAATTTAAAAAATAAAAAATAAAACTAATATGAAATATGAATTAATATACAACTCTAATAATGAGATTGTACATACACATCATCTATCTAGTCATTTGGGGTAACATGACTGCATTACCTATGAATGTTCCTAACATGACCCAATTCCATATTGATGGAGATCCACTCACAAGTATTCAATTTAAAACCATTATATAGAATCAATAAACAACGTACATACATCCATAACATTACATAAACATCCATCACATTTATGAATTAAATATAAATATTTCCATAGATACAACACCATTAGAGATCATATACTATGAACCAATAAATGTTGAAGTGATCAACCCAAGATCTTTAATCTGCAACACCAAAGAACCTCGACAAGAGATAGAGAGAAGCAACAATGGAAGATGCTATTCCACCAAACAAGGATTGCAATATGATACAATATGATCAATGCAATACTATACAATACAATGCTATGCTATGCAAAATATGCTAGAGATGACTTGCTTATAAAGGCCAAGATGAGAGATAGGATAAGACAAGATCATGACAAGTGTCTTAATCTTATCACATGAGACAACTAACTCATAACTACCTAGGAAAGTGTAACTTCTAGATGAGACAACTAATGCTTATCTAGAGAAGACAACTAATATCCTAAGTAAACTTAACATGTGAATTAAGTCTCCTAAGTCCCTAGTAAAGGAATAAACTAGGTACAAGACTTATTGACACCAACACCCCCAATGTAGAGGAACAAACCAATGCAGAATGAAAAAGATGGGTCCTGAAAACTAGGCCTGATGAGGTACCCATGTGCAAAACAAAAAAACTCTCATAAGCGGAGAAAAGGAGAAAAACCCTATGGGAGAAAACTCCTCTCCAAAAGAGAGAAAAAGCTACAAAGAAAGCTAAAAACTAATGAAGGAAGGAGGACTCCTCAAGAACCCAAGGACAACTTCCTTCACCCCAAGCATCAATCTCAACTGAAGATAATGAGGCAATGCCAAAGGTTTAGTGAAGATGTCTACAACTTGTTGATCTGTAGGAAAATACTCCAAGCTGAGAACACCATTCTAGATGAGTTGCCTGATGAAGTACATGTGGATCTCAATATGCTTAGTATGGTGATAATCCACTAGGTTGCGAGAGATATGAATGGAACTCTAATTGTCACACCAAAGAGTGGTGGGATGAGTGGAATGGAATCCAAACTCAGTCGTCAACTAATGAAGCCACAAAACCTCTTGACTAGCCAACACTGTACCTCGATACTCAGCCTTTGTTGATGATAATGCAATAGCAGTCTGCTTCTTGCATGACCATGCAATCAGACCATAACCAAGGCAAAAGATAAAGCCAGAAGTAGACTTCTGATCATTAACATCACCAGCCTAATATGAGTCAGTGAAGCCCACTATCTGAGATGCACCTAAAGTGTAGTGAATGCCAAAATGAGTAGTGCCCTGAATGTATCTCAAGATACGTTTAGTGGCCTTCCAATGAATCTCATGAGGCTCATGTGAGAAGCAAGAGACAAGTCCAACCGCAAAGGAAATATTAGGACGACTATGTGTCAAGTACAAAAGACTGCCAACCAACTGTTGATACAAGGTAGGATCAATTGTAGGAGTAGTGCAACTAGTAGACAGTACAACACCTGACTAGAATGGAGTAGGGGAAGGCTTGCAATTAGCCATGCCAAACCTCTGAAGCAAATCAAGGGCATATTTTTGCTAGAAAATGAAGATCCCCTCAGAAGTCTGATGAACCTGAAGACCAAGGAAGTAATACAAAAGACCAAGGTCGGTCATATCAAATTGCTCCATCAATGCTCGCTATGTACTCTGAATCATGGAAGTAGAACTCCTTGTGAGAATCAAATCATCCACGTAGAGCATAAGTATGAGAAGATCCTCTCCATGTATCTGAGTATAAATTGTGGGATCATAATGGTAGTGTAGCCCAAAGCAAGCAAGAAACTATCCATCTTCTAATACCAAGCCCAAGGGGCTTGTTTGATTCCATACAATGAGTGTTGAAGCCTGCAAACAAGTAAAGAGTCTTGCACAAAAATTGGTGGCTACTCCATATAGATCTCCTCATGAAGATCCCCATGCAAGAAAGCACTCTTCACATCCATCTGATATATTGACCATCCCTGAGATGTAGCTATAGCAAGGACAAGGCGAATAGAGTCCATCTTGGCAATAGGAGCAAAGGTCTTGGAATAGCCAATCCCTTCAACCTGAGAAAACCCCTTTGCAACAAGACAAGCCTTGTACTTGTCAATGGAACCATCTATTGCATACTTGGTACAATACACCCACTTGTAGCAAACCAAATTTCTTCCCTTAGGAAGAGGCACAAGATCCCAAGTGTGATTCTTCATCAAAGAAGAATACTCATCAGCCATAGCACTATCCCACCCTAGAATACCAAAAGCATCTAAAAACTTCTGAGGATGATCTAAAACTACACGACTCAAAAAATTGATTCTTGAAGTCTGAGAATGAGTGGGGCGAGTGTCTGTGGGATCACCAACAAGAGGACCAACCTCCTCAAGAGTAACTTGAGCCCATCGTGGCCTAGTGGGTGACTGAGGAGGAGGTGCATCAAGACCATCATCAAAATCTTTCGCAAGGAGAAAAGCATCATCAATTGAAGAATTCAAAGGAGGATCTGACTGGGTGAAGGTCTCAGCAAACTGAACATCACGTTAGAAATGAACCTCTCATGTGTCAGGATCAAATAATCTATATGCCTTCACATCCTCACAATAGCCAACAAAGATGTATCACTGAATCTTCTTCTCCATGGATTTATGCCGACCATTCAGAATGAATGCCCAAGCCTCAAAGCCAAATACTATAAAGAAGGTTACATTAGGCTTGTGATGAGACCAATCCTCCTTAGGAGTCATATTCTGCACTGTCTTGTGGGGCATACAGTTCTGAATATAGTTGGTACAATTGATAGCTTCGGCCCAAAAAGTTGGAGCCATGGACCTAGACTGAATCATACAATTGGCCATTTCCCTGAGAGTCCCTTTCTTTCTCTCCACCACACCATTCTGTTGAGAAGTGTAAGGAACTGTGTGCTGATGAAGAGTACCATGCTCACTGGAAAAATCCTAAAATGCCTGATTGACGTACTCCCCCCCATTATCTGTGCATATCTGTCAAAGAGAAAAACCTGACTGCTTTCCACAAATGTTTTGAAGGTCTTGAAGTTGGTGAGGACTTCACTCTTGAGCTTCAGAAAATAGATCCATGTCTGACGGGAAGAATCATCAATGAATGTTAGTACATACTTAGCCCCTGAAAAAGAAGGAGTTGGGAATGACATGAGATCACTATGGACCAACTCAAGGGGTGTGGTTGCACGAGTAGCTTGAACCTTAGGAAAAGGATCTTAATGTTGCTTTCCAAGAACACAACCTTGAAAAACACCATTTGTGCAAGTGATCTTTGGAAGACCAATCACTAAGTTATGTGCCTGCATCTGCTGAAGATATATATATTTCAAGTGCCCAAATCTCTCATTCCAAAGATTGCTCATTGAATCAACATGAGCAACAAAACATGAACCCAATGAAGACTCAAATCCATCAAATCGATACAAATGGTTCTCATGATCAACTAACCCTGTAGCAACAACTTTATTAGGATCCTGCAACTGTCTAATAGTCACATTCTATGGAGTAAACTCAACTATCTTCCCATCTCCAGAATGAAAAATCTGATATATGGAAAGTAGATTCGCTAAAATATCATGAACAAGAACATCCTCAATGCACCCATCTAGCATCTGAATAGAGCCTGTCCCCAAAATTGGAATCTGTGAAGAGTTCTCAACTACAATATTAGAAGTAAAAGTATGAACAATGGAATCAAGAAGATCACGTGAATTGGTCATGTGATGTGAAGCACCTGAATCAAGAATCCAACTATCTGAAGATGAATGAATGGCTCGTGCTAAAGGAGCTCACCCTTTTCCCATGGTAGAAGGCTTAGACACTAAAATGTTGTGCTTTTCCATAGCTTCCTCTAAGGCTTCTAATATCTTAAAGCAACAAGTTGCATCATGCCCAGTTTTTCCACAAAATGAACAAGGTTCTCCTTTCTTTTTCTTGGACTTGGAAGAAGAATCTCTAGAGGTAGAAGGAGAAGGAAATGAAGTGGACTTCTGATTGTTCTTCGGCTTCGGTTTGAAGGGATTCTCACTACTGGAAGATGATTTTGCTTTGGGCTTCTTCTTGTTCTTTCCTTTACCCTTGGATGATTGAGCCATTAGAGCATGATTCTTAGAATTAGGTAAGGCATCCAATTGAATCAACTTGGCCTCCTCCCTAGTAAGATGCTCACAAAACAGCTCAAGTGAGGGAATTTTGTAATCTTTCTCCATTGCATCTATAGTTGAATAAAAATTAGAAACTTGATAAGGGCCCTTTAACTTAGACATAATCAAGAAGATACATTCATCACTAGATTTATCTTGCCCACATCCTTTCAACTGTGACAAAATCAACTTGAACTGTGCAAGGAAATCTTGAATTGAAGGAAATGCATCTGGAGAGAGTGATTGTAGATCTGCTTGAAGTTGCAAGACTCATAACTGATTTGATTTTCCATACAATTCTTCAAGTTTATCCCAAACATTCTTAGGTATTTTGCACTTCGAAATATGAAACAAAAAATTATCAGATACATGTAAGCCAATGAGCCCTTTTGCTTCATCCATTTTACATCTATGGACAAATTTTTCATAATCCCTTGTAAATTCAGGTTGTTCTACGTCTAACATTGGCCATAGACCCATAGATTGTAACAATTGAGTCATTTTTAGCTTCCATGTATGATAATTGTGTGGAGTGAGTGGTTCAATTTGCCTTAGATCTGCCATGAACACCAAAGGAAAGAAGACAATATGGCACTTAAATTGTGCCTTTCACCTCACTTGAATGTATTAAAACTCAATTTGCAACCCCCCCAGCAAATTACAATGAAGAAATTTTGCAATTTTTATAAGTGACAAGCTCAAATCAACCGTTTATAACACGGTGATTTTTACAATTTTCAGAAAAAAAAGCTTGCCAAAACTAAAAAATAAGGTTACAAACAGATTCCTTGCAATTTTTTGAGCAATTTCAAAAAAAAAATTGCCAAATTTTGACTCCATTTGCAAAAGTTACACCAAGAACAAGCAATAAATGCACTTGTACCTTCAAGCTAAAAAATGGCAAAAAATGTCAAAATTTAGAAAAATCACTTGTACCACTACAAATTTTGTTGAACCAACTTTCCAATGATATCTCGCTTTCACAAATCCAACACTGTGGAAAAAAGTTATACAAAATTGAACAAGAGGCCTATTTTAGGCACTTTTAACACTAAACAGGAGCAAAACTGAAGACTATTTGGGCAAAAAATTTAAGCCCCTAAGCGTTGCCACTTGGTCATCAATATGACCTATCGCTAGGCTGGCAGAAAAATAAATGGTGGTTTACTTAACCACTAGCAGCTTTGGCTTTCTAGTCACATGCGATCTCCAGAAGTGGTGAAGCCTGGTGGTTAGTTTATGGCGGTCGCAGCTGGCACCAGCGATTAAGACCTGTTGGCAGTGATCTCCGAGAAGCTTATAGAGACGGCGGTCATGGAAGCTGCTAGTAGTTTGGATGGATACTGCCTGCTGGCAGTTTCTCCAACCGCTAGAAGTTAGTGGTTAGAAGGCCGTTGACTTCAGCGAATTATATAAGCACCGTAGACTTTTAAAGTTTGCGAATACCAAGCGCTAAAGAGCTTTATTTTTAAATTTTTAAATTTTAATTTATTTTGAGAATTTTACAAATACTGCACAAAAAGCCGACATAATTTTTTTTTTGCAGAATTTTTTTTTTTTTTTTTAATGATGACATCATACCTACGCAGGCTGGGGGCCGTACGGCTCCTCAGCTAAATTTTTTTCCCCAGAAACAACTTTTTCCTAATATAGGAAAGTTATATATCAAAAAAACTTGAAAACAGCCACCCAGACGCAATGGCTAACTTATTTTTTGCTCAAAATGCTCTTGTAAAAATATGTTCACCAGATCTGAGCTCCAAACCCTTCTTTGCCAAAGCTACAAATGGTGACAAAATTGAGTGAAACAAAAGCCAAATCTAACTTTTTCGAGCCTCTTGGATGCAACGGGATAGCCTAAAATACTGCCACTATAGCCAAAAGTATTGCAATCACCAGATCTCACCAAAATGCATGCATGCAATATAGGATACAAGAAACTCAAAAATCACAATAAAACTTGATGGAAACTCTCTAATAAAGAAATGGAAGGGGCTTGCTAGATTCAAATCTCTGATAACATGTTGAAGTGATCAACCCAAGATCTTTAATCTGCAACACCAAAGAACCTCCACAAGAGATAGAGAGAAGCAACAATGGAAGATTCTATTCCACCAAACAAGGATTGCAATATGATACAATATGATCAATGCAATACTATACAATACAATGCTATGATATGAAAAATATGCTAGAGATGCATTTCTTATAAAGGCAAGGATGAGAGATAGGATAAGACAAGATCATGACAAGTGTCTTAATCCTATCACATGAGACAACTAACTCATAACTACCTAGGAAAGTATAACTTCTAGATGAGACAACTAATGCTTATCTAGATAAGACAACCAATATCCTAAGTAAACTTAACATGCCCCTAAGTCCCTAGTAAAGGAATAAACTATGTACAAGACTTATTCACACCAACAATGAACACATATACAACTTCCCATATATGGGGGTAAATCATTACACTGTTTACAAGTTTTACATCAATACTTTCCCACATGAAACAAGAAGGATTCACCACTTACATAAAGGGATACAACTGAAAAGAATATAATACATAACATCATTGCTATCTCTAAATTTGGTGAAGCTCTGGAATCACTGCAACGGTACAACTCTTTGCATCACAAACTTCAATTGGGAACCCAATGGAGTGCATAGCATGTTCCACCTGACCATGTGGACCCTAAGGCCCACCCCCCTTGCTAGGAGATAACAATAAGGACCCACAACATAAAAAATAGTCAACCAGATAAGGCTAACAAGATTCCACAACAAATACAACAACATAAAGAACAACCCACATGAGCTCAATACCAGAATTAAGATCAAAAGATTCACAAAGAACCAACATGAAAATCCAACATGAAGCAAGTTTCCCCATTACCTTTAGAAGCCTAATTATTCAACTCCCCATGAACTCCCATTTGAAGATAACTGAAAACACTATGGGTTCCAACATAATCTCAAACATGACTACAAGTAAATTCAACGCAAAAAATCTCTTCATATCCAAAATTAATGCAAGAGGAAAATGCCACATCATGGAACCATTAAAATCAATCTTTCATTTCTCTAACACATTCAATGTAATAATTTTAAAGAATATTTTAAATCATCAATTACATTTACTTATACGACCATTATGAAATTATTTTAATAGTTAAAGAAACTATGTAAACATATTCTATAATATCTAAATACGCATTCAAATGCAACAAATTGATTTTAATTATAATCATGATATATACATATTTATACACATACACACACACACACACACACACACACACACACACATATATATGTCATTATAGATGTTGCATATATATATATATATATATCCTTATACATACTCTATTGTTACAATAGTATTATATATTTTTAATTTACAACAATCTGTTGTTTTAATTAATAGTAAATCAAATCCACACACACACACACACATATATATTCATTAATTCAAAAAAACAAGGCTTGAATACATTATGCATTATGTTGTGCACCATGAGGCAATTGGTTGCGTACTCTAAGGTCAACCCCTAACTCGACACTTTCCCTATCTTCCAAGGTGTTGGAAAAATTTTAGATACCATCGACTTATTGCAACCTATAGAGTTATGCAGAAAAGAAGAAGTCACATAGGTTTGAATTGAACAAGAATTGATTTCATCAATAGAGACAATCCCAAATTTGAATGAGCAAGGGTGGAATCCCAAATTACCAAGGAAAGGAGATGCATGCACAACAGTAAGACAAGAAAAATCATAGCTCAAAGAGTAAATCGACCAACTTGGGAAAGTATTGAGAATTCTAATAGAAACAATCTAAAATAAATAGTCAGCTCAGTTTCCCTTAAACACAACACTTACCATATACCTAAAGTGCTTCGTAAATATGATGAAACCAAAAAATACAATACTTCCTATAGAGTCCACAGAAAGAAGAATTGTACCAATCTAAACCATCGATTGCCAATTAACAAATTCATTGATAAATTATAAATAAAAGTCGATACGCTACTCTTGCAGATTTCACCAAATATGTGTAGACAAGGCAAGCAAAACTCAGTATTGAAAAGTCATGAATATATATATGTAAAATCAAACTAGTTGGAGATAGATGAAACAACATGGGACGACGCAGCTAAAAGGGTGATCTAAAAGAAGAAATCAAACTCTCAATCAAAATGGATGAAGGACGAGTAAAATGATGACGCCATAATAGAAATTGAATGCATATACCTAAAAAATCAAAAGGGATAAATGACACATTTTGAAGAAATACACCTGCACTATGAATAAGTGGTGGCTGGAACAAATGATGGAGATGCTAAATGAAACAATTTGAAATATAGACTTGTTTAAAACAACAACAAACTTCTCAAAAGAAACGATTTGAAACATTGAATTCATACATCAGTTGCTGAAAAGGAGAATTCAAATATCAAGCATACAATTCAATAACAACAGATGAAACAAGAACAAGATGATGCCAACCTAAAGTCCTATGCTTGAAGATGGAGAAGATGCGTTGAAACTATATCTTTCGCAGCCATAAATCCATTCTCCAAAAGCAATTTCCAATGTTCCCAAAAAATGTATTTTTTTTTGATAAAGAAAGTAATTGCAGAGCAAAATTTCTTGTTAAAACCAAAATAACATTCCCCTTCAAATCTCTCCAAAAATGAACAATGTAAAAATCCAAGAACGAGATAAGTTTTCAAATTCAAAAATGGACAAAAATGACAAGTTTCCAATTCACAATTCAGTTTTGAGTCATGCATGTGCACACACTCCACTTTTTCCATTTTAAAACTTGCTTTCACGATCAGTTCAAAAATCTATTCCAATTGCTTATTCTATTTTAGAACTATATATTCTTTCCAAAATTTAATTTATTTTCACACCAAGATAATAATAATAATATTTATCTTTATTTATTTTTAATTATTAAAGCATTTAATCACATCATTTAATTTAATAACTAATTATAAAAATCCACATAATATCCTTTCATCAACATAATTTATTTAATCATTATTTTAATTCTAAATCAATTTAAATTACCTTATAATCAATTTAATTTAATTTAATCGATTAAACAAGGCTATTCATAATATTAATTTTACCACATATTTTTTATTAATAAAATATTTAATTTCAATAACAAATTAAACAACATAATAACGAACAACAATGTGATATCACAATAGAAACAAATAACAATAGACACCAAGCAAGACAACTGACAAAGAGTACAAACTAGACGAATGGGGTAACAAGATGGGTACTCATCCTCATCAAGGATGATGGCAAGGGTTGGGGACCTTTTATCATATCCATTTTTCCACATCATTTCCATTGGGTTTTTAAGGCACACTCAAACCCAACAGTGCAAGTGGAGTCGATGTTTGGTACCTGCAACTTGCATCAAACACACTGTCGAGAACATGTATATATATATCAAACAACAAACACGCCGTGAGAGGAAATCGTAGCGTAGTAGGGCACTCCCAAACGAGTGCTGCTACACCACCCCTCTCACGAAGACCTCAAACAATAACCATATCATCAAGTAACAATAATTACATCATATAACAATCACTAACCAGATGCAAAACAAGCATAGTCATATGTCCACATGATACATAGCCAAATCAATCCAGATACACAACTAACTCCATATATCATCATAACATAAACATCTATCAATAATGTCATGATCATCAAAGCTAGATAAAATATTATCCAAACCAATTGAGAATGGTGAAACAAGCATCTACAAGGTCTCAAAGTACATTACATATCATAATAAGTATCAGTGTAGTGAAAGCAACATGAGAGGCACTATATTGTCAAGGCTGGATCATCATTTTCTGCCCAGACTATATGCTAAATTTGAGTTTAGAAATCATTATTATCTTTTGATGGGATATTGCTCTAGAGGGTACCTTAGTGTGCTCAAAGAGAGCTTGGAGGACAAGATATTTTCAGAGTCTGCTGCTACGTAATTAGCCTCCTACTTTAATGGTTTTTGGAGTTCTCTTTCTTAAGAATGCACATCAATTTTAATACTCTACCCATTTTTAAAATATTGATTAAAGTTTTGAGGTTACACTTGGAGAACTTCATGTCCTCTTCAAAGAGACTTGAACACAACATGAGGTAACTAATAACTACACAATGTTTACATGTTTAGTCTCAGACGTCATTCAAATCTTTAATTCATTCATTTAATGTTGTATAACTTTATTTGATCATTGCTTCAAAGTGATTTACTTGCTAAAATTGGAATTTGCTATACAAAGTATGGATAGTTTGGATCCAACCCTTCACTTTTTTTCATGGGTGGTCACTATGTCACTCTCATGGCAGGGAATATTTGTCACGGTCTATTTTTAGATGTCACCTTGGAGATCAATCAAGATCTATTGAATATTATAATATTTTATCATTGTATTTTTAGATATATTTAGCTTTGAGATGGTAAGGTTCATTTTATTTCCTTTCCTTGAAGAAAAAATTATAAGGAAAAAGAAAATCCACTATTAGATAGCTACCATTCAAACATTTTAATGTGAGTTATTTGTGATTTTTATTATTTAAATTTTTAACATTTATATTCACTAGCATACATACATTAAATATTAATATATATAAAATACACTCATAGTTATCATAATCGAGGCATCTATTGCACTACTATTCGAACTATTACTAATTTTAATTTTAATATTATATAAAATTTATTAGGGTTTGTATTAGGGTTTGTCCTTGGATTATCATGAACAATGGAACTCCACTTTGATTTGTATGGAAGTGTGTCATAATTATGTCAAGTTCCTTTTTTGTTTACTAGACTGAGGTTTGTGTAGTTGATTATTTGTGGTGTATCATCATGTATGATACATCCATGATATTTCATGATGCTTATCAAATTGATTGCTCTAGTTGTGAACTCTTCACCTTGATATTCATAAGACCAATTTGCATGTCTATCAATATCTCTTCTCCCTAACATATCTATTTTAGAGACTTGTATATTTTGACCATGATGTAGTCTAGATATGATTTCCCATTCATGCTCTTTGGTATTTCTATGAACAACTTCATTGTCTTCATTTTTAGAATGACTATTATTTTCAATATTTCTACAATTGTTGTTCATACCACATGCCACAGATTATGATTGAATGACTGTCATTTTGCTACTATAGAGTCATTATCATGACCAATATCTCTTCCTATGTCACAAAATGGTTTGTACAATAATAACTCTGATAAACGGAAGTCAATCCATTTATCTGACTGAAGTGGAGGAATAGATACAAACCTAGGAAAAACTCTAACAATGGATGCACTTTTTCTTACCTCCCATTTGTTCTCTTTTTTCGTTTAGGATTATATATCCATGATCTAGTTGCATCAATTAGTGAGACACCTTCTTTAGAACAAGGCCTTGTTCTATATCCATCAATGAGAGATTTTGTTTGTTCTTCTTTGTTGTCTTCTGTATGTACATTTGCAAGTTTGAACACCTCATGTGAAACATTTAGACTAACAAATATTCTATTGCTCTCTACTAATGGAAGTTCTAGCAGCATGTGACATGTTTCTTAGGCTCCAATGTCTCTTTCTATAATTGTCTCTGTAAGAATCCTTCTATATGCTCTTGCGGCTAAATCATCAGTGTTCCTTAGTGTTTTCCATATGTGATAGATGTATAAACATTTGGTGTTATGGTTATGAGCTTTTCTCTGCTTTTGCTGCATACTTTGCAATATATTTGATCACATGTTTAGAAAGAATAGGTTGTCAATCTATATTTCTCTCCACAATTACAATATGTACTGATTGTGTGAGTTTACTCTATCATCATTTCTGGCTGGCTCAAATTTTTTTTTACCCATTTCTTGTTGGAAGTGGAATTACTCTAAGAGGGGGAGGGGGGTGAATCAGAGTAATGTATAAAAACTTTTTTCTTTGACTTGAAATTCAGATTTGAACTTTCTAACCTTGAACAAATGAGTGACTTGTATATGCAATGTGAAAACTAAGTTTTGAATGATTGTTTTCCAATGACTTAACCAAACATAACATGAATTCTTAACAACTCATATCAAATCATGATATGCATTGTTCATATAAAGTTGAATGAACAACCTTTTGATGATTTCTTTTACACAATACACCAACTCACTTATGGGAGAATTTAACATTCACACAATGAACATGAACAATTGAACATTGATCTTAAAGACAACTTGAAACTATGATAAAGTATCAAAGCATTGCATAAACCATTTTAACATATAACAAAATGAGAACTTAAGCAAGATAAGCACAAACCACACAAAAGAGAAACACAAAATTTTGATGAGTGGAAAACCCTCTTGGGGTAGAAAAACCACTCCAAAATTCCTTATAGGCTTAATTCCAAACTGATTACAATGTTTTTCAAAGCACCAACTCAGTAACAATGTGGAGCACCAACTCCAATAACAAACTAAAGCACCCACTTCAAGTTAGGAGTACCAACTCCTTTTTAAAACAAATATCTTTATGAAATTGCAAACCGTTAGGACCTTATAACTACATTAATGTCTATAGTCACAAAATCACAACAAAATACAAATATGTGAATCTTCAATAATGCCCACTAAAAATGTGTATTGAATGAAATAGTACCAAAGTAATTTCACTAAAATATCAAATCTATGTAATCAAGATCAAAGATATAAAAATTTTAAATCCTCTTTTCACCCTTCTCAAATACAAATGATATTGCTTTAATAACATAACCCTGTTTTGCTCAAAAACCCTTGTTCTCAGCAATACAATTTTTTTGTTAACAAAGAAATTGCTTCTAGCCACATATTTATACAATGAATATAGAATAGTTCTTATCTGCAAAACTCATATCCAAATTAACCAAGGTTTGGATAAATTGAAAAATAATGCAGTTAAATCAAGAGACCCATAATGGCTTCAAAAGAATAACCAAAGAAATTTGATGAGTAGCCACTGAACTGTGAAACCCTTGAGTATAAACTTGAGTTAATCAAAACTAAAATTATTTTTCCATAAAATCTTAACCACAAATCAATTGTGCTTCAAATCAACACAAGATATTTCATATTTGAAAACCAAATACCTGTTATGGTGGCCAAAAGACATTACTAGTTGGCTATGTAAACCTCATAACTGTCTCACTGAAGTCCTTCATGCAGCTCATCAAACTTCCAGCGCATAGATACCTGAAAGACAAGCTCGAAAACCAGCTACACATTGTAACTACAAACTCTCCATGGTGGTGCTAGCGTTTGTGTCTTCAAAGAAAAATGAAAAAAACATAATGATTACCCTAACTTCTTTCAAACCAATGACTTTAGGATTCCTTTTCAAAGTTTGATAAAAAATGAAGTCTGAGAGGACTTTAATCAAACATCATAATAACTTTTAAACACACGCTGTCAAAGCCTTTATCATTGCTGTCAAAACATTGACCATGAAAAACATGAAATATCTCAACTATTCCAAGATTCCCATGGGTCGATCCAAATAAACAAACACTATGAACATTATGAACTATGGTATGCTCGATGTAAAGTGGTCGATATGTAAGGTGAAGCCGACAATGTGATAACCGGCTTGCATTTTAATCACTTACAAAAGGCTGATGGAAATGAACAATCATTATGACCATTGTGTAACATAGTAAGCTTGGCTAGAAGTTAAAAAAAAGTAAATCATATCATATGTGGAGAACCTGAATACTCCAAATCAAATCCATGAATGCCTTTAACTTAATGCCACAGAATATAGCATATATTTTCTATAAGAAATACAAACCACTCTACTACATTTGATTGCCCCTTGTATATGAATGTTGTCATGTAAGCCATCATAGTGCAAATATTAAAGTATTGCCTTTGTGAAGGCTACTCTAAGAATCATGCGCCAATATAACTTGAAACAACCTTCAACCCTTCATCTATATATATATATATATCTTAACAATGCTTATGTAATCATTAAAGCTGGCCATGCCAAACAACTTGTATGAAAGAACAAATCCATTGAACAAATATATATCCTCTACACATGAATCCAACATGATCAGTACCACAAAAAAAATTTGAAAATAAACCATCCAAGTATTGAAACATCAATAGCCAAATGCACCAATGAATATGCCAATGCCAAAACAAGAGCCAATTAGTTTTGACATCAAGGAAAAATAGCACAAAAGAGAAGCCAACAAACTCCCCTTTTGTCCTTGATGGAAAAAACTGAGCCATCTGAAATGAAGTGCCAACATCTGATCCAAATGCCAAAAATGCCAACCCAAGATAAACCATATTTCTCCCCCTTTTTGTCACAAGGACAAAGGGTAAGTAATGAAATGCCACAAACTATAACTAAAACAACTACAAATAGAGAAATGAAGCTACAAATAAACCATGAAAGCAACAAGAAGCTTCTAAGAGAGCTAAAATGCTCCCCCTGAACCATTGATAGAACATTAAGAGAGTAGGTATTGAGAGACAACTCCCAATCTAGACCAAAGTCTTTCAAATACTTCTTTAGCTAAAGGCTTAGTAAAGATATCTACCACTTGTGCTTTTGTAGGTACATATTGCACAAAAACCTCATTAGCCAAAAATTTTTCCCTTAGAAAATGAAATTTAATTGCAATATGTTTAGTTCGTGAGTGCATAATAGGATTTTTTGACAAATTAATTACACTTGATTTATCACAAAAGATAGAAACAGGTTTAGCAACATCAATACCCATATTTTATAGTGTTTGTGCCATCCAAAGAAGCTGAGTGTAACAAAATGTAGTTGCAATATATTTAGCCTCTGTTGTTGACAATGAAACTAAATCTTACTTTTTGTTATTCCAAGCAACAAGACATCACCAAGATAAAATGCTGCACCACTTGTGCTTTTTCTGTCATCTAGACAACCAGCCCAATCAACATCAGTAAAAGCCATTAATGTAAAGTCATTATTCCTAGGATACCAAAGACCAAAATCAAGAGTAATCTGGATATACTTGAATATTCTTTTTACAATAGTAAGATGGGATTGAAATCTAGATACCATACAAATAGCTTGCATTAAATCTGGTCTGGAGGTAGTTAAGTATAACAAGCTTCCAATCATTGACTTGTATTCAGATTGATCAACATTAGGATAATCATCAGTTTTAGACAACTTATAGCTAGTCACCATTGGTGTGCTCACTGGATGACAGTCATCCATTTGAAACCTTTTCAAAATTTATTTTGCATATTTTGTTTGTGACAAAAATATTCCTTGTTCAAGCTGTAAAACTTGGAGGCCAAGAAAGAATGTTAGTTCACCTAACATTGACATTTCAAATTCTGATTCCATAATCTTTGAAAAAAAAATAGATAAGGCATCATTGTTGCAACCAAAGATTATGTCATCTACATATACCTCAAAAACCAAAATATCATTACCTTCCTATTTGACATAAAGATTATTGACCACACCACCTCTTTTGAATCCATTTGTTGTTAAGTGTGCATCCAATCTAGAATACCAAGCTCTAGGAGCTTGTTTTAGACCATACAAGGCCTTTTTCAACCTATAAACATTATCAGGCTTATCGTGTACAAAAAACCCTTTAGGTTGTTCCATGAAAACTTCCTCATCCAAATATCCATTTAGAAAAGTAGTTTTGACATCCATTTGATATACTTTAAAATTCTTAAAACAAGAATATGCCAAAAAGATTCTAACAGATTCAATTCTAGCAATAGGTGCATAGGTTTCACCAAAATCAATACCTTCTTGTTGTGCATATCCTTTGCACACAAATCATGCCTTGTTTCTAACCACTTTTCCACATCCATCCAGTTTGTTTCTGAAAACCCACTTGCCACCTATGAAATTCTTGTCATCAGGTCTTGGGACTAATTCCCAAGTCTTATTCTTTTCAATTTGACTGATTTCTTCCTGCATTTCCTTCAACCAACAATCATCATTTAAGGCATCAGTAACAGTTTTAGGCTCAAATTTAGTTACCAAACAAAAATGTTCATCAATTTGTGCTTGCTCATCAACTTTTTTTCTTCTTCTTGTTAAAACTCCTACACTTTTATCTCTAATTATCAGATCTTGAGGATGATTTCTCATAACAATCTTGGAAGGTGTTTTTGGGGGTATTACTTTAGAACTTGAGGAATCCTCCTGTCGTGAATCATTTGCTTCAGTAGATTTACGAGTGATATCGAAATCTTCCATAAATTCCTCTTTATCATCCCGCACATGATCAAAATCAAGGAGAAATCTTTCATCAAACTTGACATTAACAGATTCAACAATCTTATTTAGCCTTTTATTGAGACATTTATAGGATTTTCTATGAGTAGAATATCCTAAAAAGATACCTTCATCAGATTTAGGTTGAAAGCTTCCTAAGTTTTCATCATCTCTTTTAATAAAGCATTTACAACCAAATATTCTGAAGTAATTAATAGAGGTAGATTTACCATACAAAAGCTCATATGGAGTGAAATTGGATTTCACTCTTATTTGCACTCTATTTAGAATGTAAACAACTATATGAACAACTTATTTCCAGTACATATTTGGCAGTTTGGCTTCATCTAACATTGTTCTAGTTATTTATTTCACTGTTCTACTTTTCCTTTCCACAATTCCATTCTATTGAGGTGTCCTTGCAGTAGCATATTGCCTTTTTATACCATGTTGCTCACAATATTCAGTGAATTATTGAGATGTAAATTCACCTCCTTTGTCTAATCTCAAGCATTTAAGTTTCATATCAGACTCTTTCTCAACCATTTTACGAAAATTTTTAAATATGTCAAAAGCCTCTGATTTATGTTTGAGAAAGGTTACCCAAACCATCCTTGTGTAATCATCTACAAATAACATGAAGTACTTTTCACCATTTATTGACCTTGTCCTAGTAGGACCACATAAATCAATGTGTACAAGTTGTAATGGCTTAGTAGAAGAATTTTCTTTAGATTTAAAGGCCACCTAAGTTTGCTTGCCTTTGAGACATTCTTTGCAAACTGTATTTTCTAGTTTACTTAAGACAAACAAACCTCTCACATTCTGATTTTTACTTATTCTAACCAGATTGTCAAAGTTTATATGCCCTAAACATTTATGCCATAACCATTTTTCTTCCACTTGACCCATAAGGCACATGCCTTCATAGTTTTCTTGATTAGAGGAGTCAAGGAGATTATAAATATTTCTAGAAGTTCTCAAACTAGTTGCAACTGTTTTACAAGATTTGTTGTTTTTTATTTCACAACCTTGTGAACCAAATGTAACATGGTATTCATTATCACAAATTTGACTAACACTTAAAAGATTATGTTTCAACCCTTCTACATAATACACATCATAGATTGGTGTGTCATCATTTAGAAGTAAAGAACCTTTACCTTTTATCTAAATACCAGAGTTGTCACCAAACTTAACAAGTCCACCTTCATAATCTTCAAGTTTTAAGAATCTATCTTTATCACCAGTCATGTGGTTTGAACAACCACTATCCAACACCCATAATTCCTTCTTAGAGAGAAAGGCAATTTTCACAAGCATAGATTTCTCTACACTTGGAAAAAACTTGGGTTTCCAAACTTTCTTTGTGATAGGCTTATTTTGTTTGCATTGTTTGGATGTGTGACCAATAGTGTTGCATTTGAAACATCTGATTGTATTTGGAAAACCAAAGAATTGTTTGTGACCAAAACTTTGTGTTCGAGGCATCATGAATCTGCAATTGCTCACTTTATGACCAAATTTATTGTAGTAAAAACAATAACCATGGAAGAATGCATTGAATCTAAAATTGTTTCTTTTATGCTCAAAGGATTGCTTCTTACCAGTTGTCTTAAACTTCTGATTTGAACATTCACTAGTGTTGAAACCTAAACCAGTCATGTCCTTATGTCGTTTTTGCTTTCCAAGTAATTCATTTAAATGCAAGGTTCTTTCATAGCCTTCTACTTGTTTCTTAAGGATGACTACTTCCTTTTCAAGCCTTTGGATTTCTTTGTCTTTGTCAACAAGAATTTATTTAAGATTGTTTACAACTCTCCTAGAATCATCAAGTTCAGTTTGTAAAGACGTGGTCACCTTATTTGGACTTTGCTCTTGTGAAGAAACTTGTTTCTTTAACTTTTTGATTTCTTGTAGAGCACAAAGTAACTCACCTTCAAGACTTACTTCTAATTCAGACTGATTTTCAATTTGACTTCTTCATTGATCACTTGAATCCTTTTGTACAATAATCTCAGCCATGAATAAAGTTTCATCTTCATCATTTAAGGACTCATCTGACTCAACATCTGAGTCTTCTTTGCTAAAGAGACTCTTTTTCTTTTTGAGATTATTGTTAAACTTCTTTTTAGGATTCCAAGACTTTTTCTTGAATTGTTTTTTTGCTTTCTCATCATCATTGGTTTGATCTGGATAAGGACATTTAGCTGCAAAGTGACCAACTTTTCCATAATTAAAACATTTGAATGGCATTTTTCCTTTATATTTCTTTGTCAACTTCCTTACTAAAAGAGATTCTAAAGAATCAAACAATTTTGATTCACTGTCTAAATCTTCTTTCTTCTTTGCTTTAAAAGTAGTCTCTTTAGAGGTTGAACCAGAGCTTCCTATCCTCATTTCATAGGATGTTAATATGCCTTGTAAATTATCCGAGGTAAGTGAATCAAAATGCTTCTTTTCTTCAAGAGTAGAAACTTTAGACTCAAATTTAGGATGCAAAGTCCTAATCACTTTTTGAACAACATTAGATTCTGCAATTGTTTCACTTAGACCTCTTCTTGCATTGACAACTTCATCTATTCTTAAGAAATAATCAACAATCTTTCCATCATCCTTCATTCTCATTTCCTGAAATTGATTCTTGATAGTAAGGATTTTGGATTGCTTAACCTTTTCATTTCCTTGATACACATTTTCAAGCTTCTCCCAAATTTCATATGTAGATTTACAATGCACGACTTTGACAAATACATCTTTTTTTAGACCACACAATAGTGCATGCTTAGCTCTTGCATTCATTTCATATTTTCTTTTCCAATCATGATCTGTAGGTATGGTATCAGGTACAATGTATTTACTACACATTAAGTTCCAGACATCAAGATCTAAACAAATCAAATATGTTTCTATTCTGATTTTCTAGAACACATAATCAAAGCCATCAAATAGAGGAGCTCTTGTAACAGATGAACCTTCAGGTGCATGTGCCATTATGACAAACTTCCAAGACTAGAATCAACCCTAGGTGGTAAAACCTAATGCAGGACCCTACGCTCTAATACCACTTGTTGGAAGTGAAATTACTCTAAGAGGGGGAGTGAATCATAGTAATGTATAAAAACTTTTTCCTTTGACTTGAAATGTAGATTTGAACTTTCTGACCTTGAACAAATGAGTGACTCGTATATGCAATGTGAAAACTAAGTTTTGAATGATTATTTTCCAATGACTTAACCAAAAATAACATGAATGCTTAACAACTCATATCAAAGCATGATATACATTGTTCATATAAAGCTAACTAAACAACCTTTCAATGCTTTCTTTTACACAAGACACCAACTCACTTATGGAAGAATTTAACATTCATACAATGAACATGAATAATTGAACATTGATCTTAAAGACAACTTGAAACTATGATAAAGTATCAGAGCATTGCATAAACCATTTTAACATATAACAGAATGAGAACTTAAGCAAGATAAGCACAAACCACACAAAAGAGAAACACAAAATTTTGATGAGTGGAAAACGCTTTTGGAGTAGAAAAACCACTCCAAAATTCCTTACAAGCTTAATTCCAAACTGATTACAATGTTTTTCAAAGCACCAACTCAGTAACAATGTGGAGCACAAACTGCAATAACAAATTGAAGCACCCACTTCAAGTTAGGAGTACCAACTCCTTTTTAAAATAAATATCTTTATGAAATTGCAAACTATTAGGACCTTATAACTGCATTAATGTTTGCAGTCACAAAATCACAACAAAATACAAATATGCGAATCTTCAATAATTCCCACTAAAAATGTGTACTGAATGAAACAATAGCAAAGTAATTTCACTAAAATATCAAATCTTTATAATCAAGATCATAGATATAAAAATTTTAAACCCTCTTTTCACCCTTCTCAAATACAAATGATATTGCTTTAATAACATAACCCTGTTTTGCTCAAAAACCCTTGTTCTCAGCAATACAAAATTTTTGTTAATGGAGAAATGGCTTCTAGCCACATATTTATACAATGAATATAGAACAGTTCTTATTTGCAAAACCTGTATCCAAATTAACTAGGGTTTGGATAAATTGAAAAAATAATGCAGTTAAATCATGAGACCCTTAATGGGTTCAAAAGAATAACCAAAGAAATTTGATGAGTAGCCACTAAACTGTGAAACCCTTGAGTATAAACTCGGGTTAAGCAAAACTAAAATTATTTTTCCATAAAATCTTAACCACAAAATAATTGTGTTTAAAATCAACACAAGTTCTTTCAGATTTGAAAACCAAATACCTATCATGGCAACCAAAAGACATTACCAACTAGTTGTGTAAACCTCATAACTGTCTCACTAAAGTCCTCAATGTAGCTCATCAAACTTCCAGCACATAGATACTTGAAAGACAAGCTTGAAAACCAGCTACACACTATAACTGCAAACTCTCCATGGCGACGCTAGGGTTTGTGTCTTCAAAGAAAAATGAAAAAGACATAATGATTTCCCTAACTTCTTTCGAACCAATGATTTTAGAATGCATTTTCAAATTTTGATAAAACTTGAAGTCCGAGAGGACTTTAATCAAACATCATAATAACTTTTAAACATGCATTGTCAAAGCCTTTATCATTGTTGTCAAAATATTGACCATGCAAAACATGAAAGATCTCAACTATTCCAAGATTCCCATGGGCCGATCCAAATAAACAAACACTAGGAACATTATGAAATATGGTATGCTCGATGTAAAGTGGTCGATATGTAAGGTGAAGCTGACAATGTGATAACTAGCTTGCATTTTAATCACTTACAAAAGGCTGATGGAAATGAACAATCATTATGACTATTATCTCCTAGAAATGCACCTTATGCAAAGTTATAAAACTAAGCTTTCTAGAGAAACATGGGATCACTTCAAGGTTGTGGGTCACCTAAAGTTGAAATGAACCTTTGGATAAAGCCAGCTCCTAGCTGGTTATCACTCTAAAACTACTAATTCTTGAGGGGAAAAGGGAGAAAGATTGCATAAAATGAAAACTACCTCCTAAGGTGACACACCAGAATATTACTTGGATAATGAAATTTAGAAACTTTAACACTAGGTTTCAACTGATAAAAACTAAGTTTTCACAATTTATTTCTATGTGTTTTTGCATAAGTGCTTCACTACGAGAACTGAACACAAAAATACTAGCTAAATGGAAGGTTAACTTCACAATTTGCAAGAAAAAATGTATTTTTGACACAAATAGTAACCTGCTTAAACACACTATTTGCAGAAAGGTACAATTTATGAGACCAAGCTAGAAGGAAATTATGAATGGG
Organism: Sequoia sempervirens; assembly: GCA_007258455.2. Classification (NCBI taxonomy): domain Eukaryota; kingdom Viridiplantae; phylum Streptophyta; class Pinopsida; order Cupressales; family Cupressaceae; genus Sequoia; species Sequoia sempervirens. Next base: position 49,963 of record VDFB02349410.1, on the reverse strand, counting down.
TTTCATAAAAAGTTTAATCGAATCATTTAACATACACAAAGCTACAAAAAATAAAAGACAAGAATTTTATTACCAGCAGTAACCAAGGTATCATTTCTTTTTCATATCCAAAGTGAGCTACAAAGCATGCTAGTAGGAGAAAGGACTGTAAAAGTCACTAACTTCTTAAAAGCATTCCCAGAACCCCCTAAATTGAGTTACCAAAATGGCTAAGTAGCCAAACTCTAAGTTGCTCCCCTACCTGAAAACTATCATTTCTACCTCTCATAGTATTTGACTATCTCTTGGAAAACCATCATGTTTCCCATTCTTGACTGTACCTTGATAGTTTGTTTCAATACAATGAAATTGTATGTATCCTCCATGTTTTATCAGAGTAAGTATATGTCATTTATGACTGACTAAAAGATCATCATTATGAGTAATATATGTTTGCCTGAGTAAATCATAAGGAAAAGAATTACTCTCCATGTTCAATTAAAGAACAATAATGCAACATGTTGGGCTCAACCCTTGTGGGGGCCACATTTAAACCCACATGCTGAATTAAAACATGATTACACTTGTAGCTGCACATGAAGCAAACAAGTTAGAAAAATGCTTGTCTTTTGTGTGTATGTTGATCAGATGGTTTTCTCGGACACCTAAGGCATTTATTGATCTTTGATACACATGGAGATGAGTTAATACATGCATAGGTAGATGACATAAATGATCATGTATGGTAATGACCTTTCATTGCTTAGAGTATAGCTCTAATACATTGCTTGACTACTGCAAGAACAAGAGCACAAGGAAAATAGGAAGGACAAGCAACAAGGACAACACCAAAGTGAGACAACCACTAACTAGTCATTCAGGAAATGACTGGTCATCCCTCTTACATGCACATTTGTTGTCTTTTATTTATTCATGTATTAATTCGTCTTTATTTGTATCAAGGAAAAGTCATCTCATGGCTTGTTGTGTGAGACACATGTATCTTATTACATTCAATAAAAATTACATTTTTAGAAAGATTGTAAAATCTTTTATCTCTCATTCACTTCTATGAATGTAATACTTTTTTATTCTTGTAATCATGTAAAGTTGTTTCATTTGTATAATTGAATGTAACATAGAAGGTTTAAAATGTACTATTCATTGTTGAAACATAGATAGCTCATCTTGATTGAGCCTGTTGGTGAAAATCTAGTAATAATGACCATTGTGTAACATGGTAAGCCTGGATAAAAGTTAAAAAAATGTAAATCATATCATATGTGGAGAACCCGAATACTCCAAGTCAAAGCCATGAATGAATTTAACTTAATGCCACCAAATATAGCATATATTTGCTATAAGAAATACAAACCACTCTACTACATTTGATTTCCCCTTGTATATGAATGTTGTCATGTAAACCATCATATTGAAAATGTTAAAGTATTTCCTTTGTGAATGATACTCTAATAATCATGTGCCAATATAATCTAAAACAACATTCAACCCTTCATATGTATATATCTTAACAATGCTTATGTAATCATTGAAGTTTTCCATGCCAAACAACCTGTATGAAAGAACAACTCCATTGAACAAATATATATCCTCTGCACATGAATCCAACATGATCAGTACCACAAAAACAAAACTAAAAATAAACCATCCAAGTACTGAAACATCAATAGCCAAATGCACCAATGAATATGCCAATGCCAAACCAAGAACCAATCAGTTTTGACATCAAGGACAAATAGCACAAAAGAGAAGTCAACATTTCTATGTCTTCATATAATTTGGATCCCTCCAAATTCAATGGCCAAGGAGCATTATACCTGAAATAAATATAAATATGTCATTAATTTTAGTACTTGAGAATTATATTATATTTCACTTTGATATAAATATTTTAACTTGTTTAAATAGTTACCTACAAATGATTGTTTGATATGGACGGGGTTGGATTGAGACAATCACAATCTCAATGCTCTGAGTTCTTGCCTTTGAGAACTCCTAAGGTGTCACTTCAACCACCATTCAACCTGTGGGTCCTCTGCTAGTTTAGGTACCCCTGGTTCATTTGCAACCCTACTATCATCACTAATTTTCTGCTACTAATCAGTTCTTGGTGCTTTTTCACACATATTCCATCTAGCCCTTAATAAGCTTAAAGACTAGTTAACCTCCAAATGTTTCCTAACTTGCATTCAGAGGTGTGCATAGGTTTTCAAAGTTTTAAAACAATCAAAGGAAGGTCCTTGTACAAGCACTAATCTTCCTTCTTCTATCGCTTTCATTAAACCCTAGTTTAGGGTTTATAAAGGCTACTAGGGTTGAGCCCCTTTTTAGGCCTCCTCACACAAGACAATTGCTTATCACTCCTCTCCTTCACCTAATTAGGCCAAACTTGCTTCTGTCACCCTTGCTCAAATTTGGAGCACTAACATATTTTCGAGGTCTTGGACTGTTTTATGTCCGTACATATGGTGTACCCTGTTCTTGCAAGAACTAGGGTTTTCTTTGCTTCTTTCCTGGACTGTTCAGCTTGTTCCAACCTCCAAAAGACCAAAAAAAGGCTCTGCCTTCTTGACCACCATTTTGAAAGGTCCCTATAGTCACTGCACATGTTGCATCAGCAAATACTTATCACCCTTGCCACGTTAGGTTTGATTTCCAACCATTTTTTCCAAACCGGGCATCACAAGCTCGCCTAGGAAAATATTATAACCTTGATTCTAGTACTCACAAAGACCTTTATATTTACACTATTTACAAGGATGGAGTCTATCTTTGTTTCCACTACTTCCATACTTCTTGGTATGGGCATAAACAAGCTAAAACTCCATTTTTCTGATCTTTACCAGACAAAACAACAAAACAGAAAAGAACACAGTAATTACAAAAAAAATGAAAGTAATGGAGAAACTAAATAAAATGCCACAAGAAATGTCTTGAAAGGTTTCACTACATGCTATTCAACTCAACTAAAGCCTTGCTTAATTCATTTCTTCCAGCTATCACAGGCAAGAATAGAAAAATCAGACTTTTTCCAACAAAAATCACTGTTTTCTTTTATTATTCTCCTGAACTGCCAACATTCAAAACTTCTAACCCCTCAAAAGGTCGAGAGATCACCTTTTTAAAACATTGAGAATGATTAGGTTTTCAATTTTTAGCCTAAGAACGACCAAAAGATTGCTTTTGAAAAACACAATGTGTTTTGCAATTTTTACAAAAACTTAGGAATCAACCACACAAAGGATTCCCAATTTATTCAAATTTTAACCTAAGCACCAAAAGGTCCTTAAACACAATATAAATGGTATTTGAGACCTTACCAAAACAACAAAAATGATTTAAAACAAAAACCTCAGAATGTACTTGCACTTTGGCACTTTGGCAAGTGCTCCTACACCATTCTCCCCCTCTCAACACAAAGACTAAGAACTAGAAAGAGGGATAATTTTCAGGTCAAGTTTCTTAAATTTATCTTCTTGTACCCATGTAGCCTCTAAGTCAGGCTTGCTCTTCCACTTGATAAGGTGCTCCAGGTATACCTCATTCCTTGTTGACTTTTTCGCCCTGGACTCCAAGATCTGCTCTGCCTCAGGCTGCTCTTAATTAGGTAGGGGTACATTACTGATGTCTTTGAAGACTTCATGACTATTCTGAACCTTATCACTGACTGTGCCCTTATACTTGATCAAATCAGCAATGTTGAACACTGGAGAGATGCCCAAATCTGATGGTAATTCCACCTTATAGGCATTCTTGCCATATTTGGCCAACACCTTGCATGGTCCCACTCTTTTCATCTACATTTTGGTTGAAATTCCCTTCTGCAACCTGGATTTGTTAAGATGAACCATAACATAGTCACCTACTGCAAACTACACATCTCTCCTTGACATATCAACTTTATCTTTCAATTTTTGTGTTGCTGTTGTGATTGTCTTTTTAACCTGCTCATGAATCTCCTTCATGGTTTGAGTGAAATCTTCTACATGTCCACTCCTATTCTCCTAAGATCCAAGGTCTCTAAGTTCACAAATTCCTCTTGGGTGCATCTGATACACCACTTCAAATGGACTTTTCCCTGTAGTTCTATTTACACTGTCATTATAAGCATACTCAGCTTGAGAAATCACCATATCCCAGGTCTGTCCATATTCTTTAGTCAAGCACCTCAATAGGTTACCTAACACTCTATTAACCACCTTTGTTTGACCATCGGTCTGAGGATGGTAAGCTGATCCAAATGACAGATTTGTTCCCAATCTGCTCCATAGAGTCTTCCAAAAATGGCTCATGAATTTCACATCCCTGTCAGAAAAAATGCTCAATGGCAATCCATGGATTCTTACTATCTCCCTGAAGAAAATATGGGCTATGTAACTTGCATCATGTGTAGTCTTACAAGGGATAAAGTGACTCATCTTGCTGAATCTATCCACAACTACATAGATATTTTCAAATCCTGCCTTAGTCTTGGGGAGTCCTACCACAAAATCCATGCTCACACACTCCCATAGTCTATTAGGAATAGGCAGGGGCTGATACAAACCAACATTGCTAGCTCCCCCTTTGGCTTTCATGCAAACAAAACACTGTTCTACATACTTCCTAACATCTCTTGCCAACTTAGGCCAGTAGTAGAATCTTTGTACCAGCTCTAAAGTCTTATTTATTCCAAAAATGCGCACTAAGACTGCCATTATGTTTCTCTTGAATTAGATTTTCGCTCATTGATCCTCTTGGGACACATAACAGATTGCCCTTAAATAACAATCCACTTTGTAGAGTATACTCAGCATATTGACTATGGAAATGATTTTCAAAATCTGAACATACCTTGTAGGCTTTTGAGAAATCTTCATCCTCACCATAGAGGTCTTTAAAACTCTCTAATCCAATGCTTTTCAGTTGTATCTCTTGGATTGTCAACATTCTCCTGCTTAATGCATCTGCCACCTTGTTTTGCTATCCCTTCTTGTGCTTAATAGTAAATGTAAAGGCTTGGATGTATTCCATCCATTTTAAGTGTCTATTACTCAGCTTCTCTTGGGTGTTGATGTAACTGAGTACCTGGTTATCTGTGAAGACCACAAACTCTTTGGGCAATAAATAATGCCTCCACTTCCTAAGGGACTGCAGTAAAGCATAAAGCTCCAAATCATAGGTGGAGTATTTTTGTTTGGCTTCATTGAGCTTTTCACTAAAGAAGGCTACAGGCCTACCTTCTTGACTAAGGACTCCTACTGCTACTCCACTTGCATCACACTCAACTGTGAACAACTTATCAAAACTAGGCAATAAAAAAATTGGTTGAGTTGCCACTTCTTGTTTCAACTTTTTAAACCCTCTATCAGCCTCTTGACTCCATTTAAACTTTTTTTTCTGACCACCTTTAATAGTATCTAGAACTGGTGCACATATACCACTAAAATTCTTGATGAATTTCCTATAAAACTGAGCTAAACCATGAAAACTTCTTACCTCTGTTGCTGTGGTTGGTGTAGGCCAGTTTAGGATGGCTTCCACCTTGCTTGGATCCATCTTCAACATTTCTTGGGATACTACAAAGCCTAGATACACAAGTTCTTGCTTAAAGAACTCACACTTCTCGAGGTTGATTGCCAACTGTTCTTCTTGCAGCCTTTTAAGAACCATCTCCACATGCTTCAAATGTTCTTATGTTGTCTTACTGAAAATCAATATATCATCAAGGTAGACTACTACAAAAATCCCTGTGAAATCCTTAAGCACCTCATTCATTAATCTCATGAACGTGCTAGGGGCATTTGAGAGGCCAAATGGCATCACTTTCCACTCATACAAGCCATCATTTGTCTTAAAAGTTGTCATCCATTCATCACCCTCCTTGATTTTGATTTGGTGATAACCGCTCTTAAGATCCAACTTGGTGAAGAATTTTGCACCTCCAAGACAATCCATCAAGTCTTCAATTCTAGGAATAGGAAACCTATACCTAATTGTGATTCTATTAATTTCTCTAGAATCAGTGCATAATCTCCACTTACCACCTTTTTTTGTTGCCAAAACCACTGGGACTGCACATGGACTAATACCTTTTTGAATCAGCCCTTGACCCAACAATTCTTCCACTTGCATAGCCACTTCAAGATTCTGATCTGGTGTGAGTTTGTATGCTTCCTTTTTAGGCAATGAGGCTCCAACTATGAAATCAATTTGATGGCTTATAGCTCTCCTTGGTGGTAGAGTTGCAGGTGTTCCATCACTCACTATGCTCTTGTATTTTTCTAGCAGCCTTTGAACTATTTCAGGTATGACTGTCTTCTCAGCCTTTTCTTCCTCTTTGGACTGCATTAGGACCACATAACTTTCATTCCCTTGATGTAGATCCTTAATGAACTCCTTGCCACTACTCAACATGATGTTTGGAACCTTGGACTATCCTTCATCATCCTTAGTCAATGATTGCAGCTTGAAGGTTCTTCCATCCTTCTTGAATTCAAAGGTGTTCTCCTTTCCATGATATATAGCACCTCTGTCATATTGCCATGGCCTGCCAAGCAGAAGATGGCATGCATCCATGGGTAGTACATCACAAACCAACTTGTCTTTATAGCCTCCAATAGAAAATTCCACTATGACCTGCTCATTTACCAAAACACCCCGCCCTTTATTCAACCATGTGACTTTGTAAGGGTTGGTATGAGGTACCTTCTGCAATTTCAGCTTAGTTACTGCCTCCTTTGAGATGATATTATCTGTAGAACCAGAATCTACAATGACCTTGCATACTTCTCCCAATATCTTGCACCTTGCTCTAAACAAAGCTCTCCTTTGCTTGGGTTCTTCCTTGACCGGTTGTCTAATCAACACTTTATTAAACATCAGATTTTCTCCTACTTCTAATTCTATGTGATTGATCTCAGGTGATTTGACACTCATGGTATCCTCTTGTGCATAAGCCACTCTCTTGTCATTGCTTGAAGAAGAAGCTTTCTCTAGGCATCCATAAGCTGGATGACCTAGCTGATTGTAGTGATAACATTTCATGGTGGCAAAGTAAGAGTTACTTATGCCTACTCTTCCTCTGTTTGAGCCTCCTTGAGGTCGTCTTCCTCTATTAAATCCTCCTCTTGAAGATGTTTCACCTCCATGTTCAGTGAGCTTAGTTTCACCTTGGTTTCTTTGATCACTACCCCTTCCTTGGTAACCTCCACGCTGTCCTCTTTGATCTTTGCCCTTACCTCTACCTTTAGAGGACTGATCATGCTTTCTTTTGTTCCTCTCTTCAATCTTTACAACCAACTAATAACATTGGTGGACTGTTTTAGGACTCAAAAGAGCCATCTCTTCTTGAATGTTCCATTTCAAACTGTTAAGGTACCTAGCCACTTTTAGACTCTCATCCTTTGTCACATTTGATCTCAAGCAAAGCTTCTGAAACTCCTCAGTATAGGTGTTGACATCTTGATCTTTCTGCCTTAGACTCTGTCTCTTCTTGTGAAGTTGGATCTCATAATCATCTGGCATATATGCTTCCTTTACCTTAGCAACCATTCCCTTCCAAGTTGATATGGGTTGCTTGCCTTCTTTCTCCCTCTTAGTTTGAACAAATTTCCACCATGTCAAAGTTGATCCTCTCAATCTTGACTTAGCAACCTTCACCTTCTAAGCTTTCGTGACTCCATCACACTCAAAGTGATTATCCATGCCTTCTATCCAGTCCATGACTAGGTCAGGTTCCATCTTTCCACTAAATAGTGGTATACCTTCAAGTTCTTTTCCACTCAAAGCTTTTAATGCCTTCAAGAAAGGCTCCTCCTTCAAAACAAGGTCAGGTTCAAGGGTCTTATCTTCCTCTGCAACCTCTTCTTCTTTTGGAATTCTTCCCTCAAACTGTACACTCCTCACTGCTGCCTCAAGTTGGGCTATTCTTTCCCTCAACTGCTTGTTGTCTTCTTCTTGCTCTTCAACCATATTTTTCAGTTCTACATTGGTCACCATGGTGGAAGAATCACTTGACTCAATGTCTGACATGCAAGACTTCTTTCCCAAATATTTCAAGCTCTGATACCAATCTGATATGGACAGGGTTGGATTGAGACAATCACAATCTCAATGCTCTGAGTTCTTTCCTTTGAGAACTCCTAAGGTATCACTTCAACCACCATTCAACCTGTGGGTCCTTTGCTAGTTTAGGTACTCCTGGTTCATTTCCAACCCTGCTATCATCACTAATTTGCTGCTACTAATCAGTTCTTGGTGCTTTTTCACACATAGTCCATCTAGCCCTTAATAAGCTTAAAGACTAGTTAACCTCCAAATGTTTCCTAACTTGCATTCAGAGGTGTGCATAGGTTTTCAAAGTTTTAAAACAGTCAAAGGAAGGTTCTTGTACAAGCACTGATCTTCCTTCTTCTATCGCTTTCATTAAACCCTAGTTTAGGGTTTGGAAAGGCTACTAGGGTTGAGCCCCTTTTTAGGCCTCCTCACATAAGACAATTGCTTATCACTCCTCTCCTTCACCTAATTAGGCCAAACTTGCTTCTGTCACCCTTGCTCAAATTTAGAGCACTAACAGATTTTCGAGGTCTTAGACTGTTTTATGTCCATACATATGGTGTACCCTGTTCTTGCAAGAACTAGAGTTTTCTTTGCTTCTTTCCTGGACTGTTCAGCTTGTTCCAACTTCCAAAAGACTAAAAAAAGGCTCTACCTTCTTGACCACCATTGTGAAAGGTCCCTGTAGTCACTGCACATGTTTCATCAGCAAATACTTATCACCCCTGCCACGTTAGGTCTGATTTCCAACCATCTTTTCCAAACTAGGCATCACAAGCTCGCCTAGGAAAAGATTATAACCATGCTTCTAGTACTCACAAAGACCTTTATATTTACACTATTTACAAGGATGGAGTCTAGCTTTGTTTCCACTGCTTCCATACTTCTTGGTACGGGCATAAACAAGCTAAAACTCCATTTTTCTGATCTTTACCAGACAAAACAACAAAACAGAAAAGAACACAGTAATTACAAAAAAAATGAAAGCAATGGAGAAACTAACTAAAATTCCACAAGAAATGTCTTGAAAGGTTTCACTGCATGCTATTCAACTCAACTAAAGCCTTACTTAATTCATTTCTTGCAGCTGTCACACGCAAGAACAGAAAAATTAGACTTTTTCCAACAAAAATCACTATTTTCTTTTATTATTCTCCTGAACTGTCAACATTCAAAACTTCTAACCCCTCAAAATGTTGAGAGATAACCTTTTTAAAACATTGAGAATGATTAGGTTTTCAATTTTTAGCCTAAGAACAGCCAAAAGATTGCTTTTGAAAAACACAGTGTGTTTTGCAATTTTTACAAAAACTTAGGAATCAACCACACAAAGGATTCCCAATTTATTCAAATTTTAACCTAAGCACCAAAAGGTCCTCAAACACAATCTAAATGGTATTTGAGACCTTACCAAAACAACAAAAGGGATTTAAAACAAAAACCTCATAATGTACTTGCACTTTGGCACTTTGGCAAGTGCTCCTACACCATTGTTCCTCTCTTTTTTCATAGGTATGCACCTTCCCTACACATTGTGTGTTTCTCTACATAGTTTAGGACCTCTTCATAGTCATGGTCAACATCTATCTCTGCAAGTTGTCATGTATTTCTAAGATATGGATGGTGAGAACTTTTTTGGAACTCCTACAGTTGGAAATACAAATACAAATACATTATGTATATCTTACACTACAAAGAGTTTATTTAATATATTCAATGTATACATCCATTTTTTTTAAACATACCTGTATGTTTCGTTGATATGGATCTTCTCTAGGATTTCATACATGCACAATAAAATGGAAATATCTTTTAGCACTTTTGCATTGCTCTTCATTTGACCAATCAATAATGTCCATATTTGGTGCTCCATGTATCCATATGAATCCATGTACATGTGGTGAGCCCTTATGTTACCACTCATATCTGCACCAGTAATCTTTAACATTTATTCCTTTTTCCAATATTTCTTTTCCAAATATTGAATGTCTCAAGTGCATGTAATGTGTGACTATATGAGGATAGTCAATGACATTGTTTCCACCAATTTTGAGCCTCACTTGGAGTAGCTAGCCGTGTTCCTAGCATTAATGCATGCAAATCAAGCCAATACATGTTTGCAACACTTAAGGTGAAGAATATTGTAGGAGAACCTATTTGATGAAGCATGTCAGTCAGTTTTGCATGAAATTTTGTCCAATATGACCTTGTACCCCTTAATGTTGTTCCAAACCACATCAACCTATGAGCTAGCTAGGATTGTGGCATGTTTTCCATATGTTCATGCAACTCATTGATGGTGATTGGTATGTCTCAAAAATTTATTTTTACAAAAAAAGTAGATGAATTTTGTGCACTGTGTCTCATTATCATGTTCATCATGAAATATCTAAACCTTGGATGACTACCAAAGTGACGATCCCTATATCACAATAGGTGCTTGAAAAATTCATGTAGATGCACTCACCTCATTCGTGGTTCTAACCAATCATATTTACCATTAGGGAATAATGTTGGGAATGCAATATCAAGTAATCCTAAAGTGATATGTTCATTTATAGGAGATGCACCTATTCCTAGCCAATCCATCAATGTTGTCAAATTTGTATCTAGATTATTAACCCATGCATGAATCAATTCCATTTCTCTTCAGGCATTAGGCGGTCTAGAAGTCATTGATTTTTTGTGCTCTATTATATTACCTTGATCTATCTCCACGACTGGACCAAAAAATATAATTTCATTTGTATTGGAATCAAATTCCATATGCACTATCTACAATCTATTGAAAATATTTTCATCTGAATTTCTTGATAGATCGTTGAGAGCATTTTCATCAATTTTGACATCTGAATAAAGATTTTCATACTCTACTTTGTATTTTAATGCCTTATACACATGATCTTTGTTGACTGTAAAGTTATCATTTGTGTAATGTTGATCCCTTCTTCGAACAATAACGATTGGAAAACTTTGTATTGAATGTGGCATAACTTTTGAAACATGTTCCAAATTTTGTGGAGAACTTATTATGTGTCCTTTGTATTTATACTGACCACCTATTGCGTGTGTAACTTGTACTATAGGGCTGACACATGCAATCAACATTTCTTCAACCTGAGTTAAATTTGTGAGCTCCTCTGGTTGTGGCCTAGGATCCATATTATTTGAAGCTGAAAATCTATTATTTCCTCTCTCCTATCGAAGTCTATCAAATACAAGACCTTTAGAGGTACAACACATTTTCATTCCTAGATAGCATTCTTGACAAACATAACACATGTTTGGTTCTCTAAAACTATCTAATTTTTTATTGAAATTGCATTTGGCATCTATGGAAATCACTTTGAAGCATTCCATTTGGGTTTGGTATGTTTTGTACATTTTCATGTTGATCCATAAAGTAGAAGGGATCTATGACAAATGTTGCTTAAGTGATTATGAACAAAGGCGTAAAGACATCAACAATGAAGTAGTAGGAACATTAAGCAAAGAGAATTCAAAACATAGAAACAAGAGAGAGATAAGAAAACACCGATTTGATTACGGAGTTCATCTGAGTGGACTACGTCTCCGACTCGAGCTCAATCGAGTGACCAATCTATTGAAATGTTCTGAAACACAGTAAAATCTCTTCACTGGAGCCTCTTGCAAAACTGCTTTACAATATCTTGTAGCCTTTCCACAAATTCATACAAAAAGTCTCTCACTCACACCCCTCTCAAAAACTCTCAAGGCTAGGGATGACTAACAAAGAGGAAGAAAACTAACTTTGCCTAATAGGATCTACTACAAGACTCAGAACATCAATACATCACAACTCAAATATTCTCCTAACTCCCTCTAAGAAATTCTCTCACAAAAAGCCTCTCAAAGACCAAGAGAAAGGGATACAATGGAGAATGATCAACTGATGGATCAACTTAGGAAGTGATGATCAACTAATGGATGATGAAAAATACTCCAAGACTCCTCCCTTTTATACTTGAAGTTGGGCCTATTTGGTTAAAACCACCAAAACCACCTGACTTGACATTTTTCCCCTTAATGGAAAAATAAAAACCAATTCCCTTATTTTTTAACAAATAAAACAATAACTCCCCCTTTAATAATCTAAAATTTGTTTAGGTCCTTATAATCTTCCTCGGGCTTGTTTATATTTTAGGGGTTGTTTTGTTATTTTTATTTGCAACAATAATAACCTTTAATAGGTTATTTGGTTAAATATCGGGCTTTTCAACTCATTACATAAAACAGGTGCCCCACATACTACATGGGCAATTCGCAGCCCAATGGTGCCTATTTAATTTAACACCCGGCCGGTGCGGGGCTCAACTCCCGCCGGCCATTTTGTTAACCAAAATCCAACCGAATTGTAACAAAACAAAACTCCACTGCATATATCTTCGGGTCGGAGTGTATGGCATAACGGCCGGCAGTTACCACGTAACTCGGAGGTCTGTGGTTCAAAACACTTGGCTATACCTTTTTGAAAAATGAACACATCAACTCACCGCCGGAAGGAGGAGGAGAGAAACGAGAGCCACGTGTCGACCACTGATTTACTCAAATATCCACGTCATCGTTGAGTCACCTAACACGTCATCTGCTTATTGGACATCCACGTCATCTATCATGCTTGGCCTGCCATGTGTCAATAGTTGATTCGCTGACTAGGCTGACGTCACCTGCCACATCATCATGCCACGTCGATATGTATGAATTGGATGTACTACCACATGTCAAGACCCCATTGGTCAAATTCATCATCCATACGATGGCCTATCTGCCAAGTCAGCAGATGACATCATGCTGACATCAGCAACCATGCCTCATGGTGCCTTGGTCAGTCAGAAACTTTGACTGGCTCTAACTCATGCACACGACGTCCGATTTGCATGAAATGAATGCCGTTGGAAAGGTCTTGACGAGCTCTTCGCAATGGTACCAACTTTGACCAATTTGGTGACAATGAATTTTCCACCTTTTTCCTCGTCCCTGATAGCTGAGTTGACCAACTTTTGACTGAGCTTTGACCGGCGATATCTCAGACATATGGACTCAAAATTTGATGAAAAAAACTTCATTGTGATCATGTCGATGAGCCCTCCGAACTTACACCGCTTCCGGCCGATTCTGAGTCCATCAACTTTTTCGCCTCCTGACGGCCTCCTAGTCCAAGGGTTGACCCAACTTTGACTGCACATAACTCAGGCAAACGAACTCCTTTTTCGCCCGTTCAAGTTGCGCCAGATTCAAAACTCTGTGCTCTACGCAATGGCACTGCTTCTGAGAGAAACTAAAACACTTCAATTTTAGGTCTTGAAGATCCACCTGGATCACATGTAAACGTAAATTCATCTCAATTTGAATTTCATGATGATGTGCTTCTGGCACACATTCTATTGATCCTAAATTTTCATTTGTTGGATTGTTGTTTCTTTCACTTGACTAGGTATCAATTTGTTGCCTTTCTTCTCTTTGAGAATGAGAAAGTGTATTAGATGTCGGTTGGGGACTATTCCTAATCATATTTCCTTCCTCTCTATTTTGAAATTCTAATTCTTCTACTGTCACTTATGCCCTTCGTGTAGCATATCTTTGTCTTTGCGCTTCATTAAGCCTTCTTCTTTCCTCTTCCCTCTCAATATTTGTTATTTTTTGTCATTTTCATCTTCGATATTCTCTTTGATTTTCTCTTTGATATTGCATCCTTTCCTCCTCTGATTGAAAATTCAATCTCAGTTGAGCCATAGCTAAAAAATATATTACATTTAATATGTAATTTATATTCGTAGTAGCATTGTTGTAGCAAAAAAACTTGGAGGTCAAAATTTGGAACAAAATAAAGATAATCTAAACTAACATAAAAAAAAGGAACATCTCTTAGCTTGTAACACTTTCTAATCATCAAGATCCCTCGAAGGGAAAGATGAAAGCATACGGTGCTAGATGAAAGGTTATCTATTTTTATGCACAATTGTGCTTAAATTCATTTAGCGGTATTTTCTTCAAGATAAGAAATGAACACTCATTTTACCATATAAGAAAAATACTTAGTTTTAAAAGGTTAACAATTTTTATGGGCATTTTTTATTAAATCCACCTAGCGACATTGCCTTTCAAATGGAAAATTTAATGAATAGATGCAAGAAAAGGAAAAACAAGGTGCTTTTAGGAAAATGTATGTAAAAACTAAATTAAGTACATTTAAAATGCAAGTTATAGTGGAAATGGAAGAAAATAAATAAACATGTCTTTCTTACATATATGTAACATTTTGTGATATTTTACTTTTCTTCAATAGACATCATGAAATCATACAATGGTATATAAAATGTTAACAATTAATTACAACGATTGAAACCCACATTGGTATCAAAGCCATTGAAGCAAATTTGAAAAAAAAAACTACATCAATTATATTCATAAAGTTTGAGTGTATAATAAAAAAAATCTATTACAATAACACTAACTACACCACAAAAGGCAACCATTGCCATTATGCACTATTTAAAATAGTGGTGGAACAATCTTACAACTCATGTATTATTTTCAATTCATAAATTTTAATAAATCATTAGATTTACTATTAAAAACAACTAAGAACAATATAAAGCCAAAAATAACATCAACTAACTTAGACATATCCACTGAGTTTAATTGGAATGTTTGAAAACATTGTTAACAAGATATACATTCAAGAATTTGAATGTAATGAAACCTAGAGCTTAGCAATTGAATCTAATAAATATTTTCTTTTAGATGAATAATCAAACCTTTTTGCTTTTATGAAAATGCACTTAATCCTCTATTCATCATTATAAGTCTCTCTTTTCACTTGAAGTTTAAATGTGTATTTGTTGAAAAGGACCTTTTGTATAATGTGTCCAAACTTAACATCATCTTATTCTTCATGCTTCAAAATCTTCAATTCTTTAACCATAACACCCATAATTTCTTCTACCACTTCTTCAAAATTAGTAATCCAAGTGAAAGTAGTATGGTCTTACACTTTGCATTGAAGTACACATCTATAGTCACATTCAAGGAAACTTTAATCACATCTTCGACAATACCAATTACTAGTTCCATTAGTGTTCACATTCTTTTTGCATTGCCTACCTCCAATTTTCAAGGGGCAAACTGTATAACAAAAATTGCCTACATTTATGAAAGATAAGGTAGCTTTTATTACTATCCAATAAGGTTTATCAAATTTACCAATTTCCTCATCCTCAATTTGTATGACACTTTTTAACATTTTATCTTCTATTACAGATGAGATTTCCTTTGTAATAGAATGAGAATTGAGATTCTTCCCTTTTGTATCAAACCAAAATATCAATCATTGTGACTCTAGAAGATTTGGATTTATAAAAAGTTGGGTTGTAGTAATTGTTCCCATAGATTTTCCACCAAAATCACTAATTTGTCTAGCCTTTTTTTAGCAAGAATAGGGAAAGTTCCTAAATCGAACATTTCTTGGAGTTGTTGGCCTTCCTTATTGTAGAAACCACCCTACATTGTTAATTCTACCATACAACCTAACATGTCTTTCAATTGAAGGGTTCTTTTTTAATTTTGTGTGGCATTCTTTCTTAATATTGTGTTTGGTGTGTCAATTAAAAAAACAACACCAATGATATCAACCATAGAATTGCTTTTCATGTTCCCAATTTCACTTATTGGTGTAAAATGGAATTGTTGTTTTGGTATAAAGCTATTCTCCTCCAAACACAACTCAACTATCGAATTACTTTCTAATAAAATTTCCCATTCATTCTTTAAATGATTGAAATACTTTTGTACAATTTTGAGTCTCCCTTTTGAGATGATAAACAATTTCAGAGTTTCTATGCAATCATAAAACTATTCTGCAATTGCATTAAAACATGTTACTCTTGTTTTACCACCATCTAAGTCAACCAAGTCAAAACTGAAAACTTTTCCATCTCCTTTTGCATTGTTAAAATGACGAAGTTGACCCTTTGTTGTGACTTTCCTTTATTGACCATCTATTTTGGTACGGATTTAGTGTTGCAATAGGAATGGTTCTTGTAGGAGGTTCATTTTTTCCAACAATTGGGTGATCATATAGATTGTTAGTAGGATTCATGCTTGAGTCATCATAATATATGAAAAATATTATTCAATAAAATTAGAGCATGCCCACAAAAATGGAAGAGAATAAAGTTTGCATAATTTTTAAACAATTTAACCATTTCTATAAGAGAAAACAAACATTAAAATAATAAAAAGTGCATAAAAAAGATAAGTACTGCAATTATACACTATTTAAAATAGTGGAACAGTTGTACAAATCACGTGTTATTTTAAAGAGAACCTTATATCCCAAGGTATGGAAAGTAATTTAATACATAATTTAACACACCTTATTTACTTCTTGATACAAAATGATACAAAATTCATAGCTAATGACCTACAACAATATTATTTCTCTACACATTATCCAAGTACACTTGAAAAGCTTCAACAATACAAGAGGAATCGCCTTCCCTGTATTTTTCATCATAATACAACTCTTTCAAGAGACTACAAAATGCAAACACCTTTTTAGAAGTAGCACAAAGATTTTTAGTAGTTTCTTCTATTGATACGATAACCCAAAAATTGATATTTCGTGCATACATTCTTGTTAATTCAAGTTTCTTGACAATTTTTTCAATCATTTGAAAGAGATCTTTGTAGACTTTCAATATGGATTTCATTAACTTCATTTGATCTTACCGACACATTTGATATTAGAAGACTTGACATAGATTCTTCTGATATTGTAGTTTGTAGATCATTTTGATTGCTTTCTTCCACAACATTTTCCATGACCTATAAGAAAATCCACTGAGATTAATATCTAGTTAAAAGTTTCAAAAAAAATATATATGTAAATAAATATTATTTTATTTAACAATCATAAATTAAAAAAATCATGAGATTTACTATTAAAATTTTTTTAGAAGAATATAAATGTAGAAAAAATAAGATTATAAATATGTTGATGAATGGACTAATTGAAATTCTTCCTTATAAGGGGTAGTTATTGAAGTAATTTTATGTAATATATATATATATATATATATAATTTATTTGAGTGAACCAGTTGATGCAAGATAGAATGGTAACATATAATATTTAACACAAATTAATTAAAATAATATTTAATTACAAAAGGCCCGTTAAGGGGCCTAGTTGGGTTATACCAACTGAAAAAAATGACAGGGTGGTTGTGTGGGAAAAGCCAAGGGAGGGGTGGTGGAAAGTGAATTTTGATGGTGTCTCGAAGGGTAACCTGGGACCTTTAGGAGCAGGTTTTTTAATAAGAGACTAGGTAGGGAATGTGATTGCACTTGGAGCGAAAAAATTAAGGGAAGGAACTAATAACTTAGCAGAGGCTACAACTGCTTTGTTGGCAGTGAAATTGGGTAAGAAATTGGGAGCCCCAAAACTGCATTTAGAAGGTGACTCCCTGATCATAGTGCAAGTTATAATGAAAGGAGATGTAGGAGCTTGGCATCTCTAAAATACCATAGAAAAAATCAAAGACGAGTTGAACTCGTTTGAATATTATAAGGTAAGTCATCTAAGGAGAAGTGGAAATGTAGAGGCAGATATTTTATCAAAGTGGGAAATAAATTTCAGGATGGTCGGGGAGTTAAAGGTGGAATATTTGAGAAATTTAAATTTGAATGATTAAATTTAATAAAATGGTGACAAGGTGGCAAGGGAGGGGAGTTAATGAAGAGAGAGAGAGGTTTTTGATTTCAAGGGAAAGGACAATTGATTTGAAGGTGTGGGAAGAAGGGAGTACATGCTTAGTTGGTTCAGCGATGGGCAGAGGTATGAAGTTCTTAAATGCGGCCTCATTTACTAATAAACACTTGTGTGAGGAACAAGCAATTAGTAGACAAAGGAATTGGCGGTGTAATTGGTGAGAGGAAATTGGTGGTGAAGGTGATGTTTCAGAATCCATAATGGAGGCAGGATTCACTCTTCACTCAAAGAAGCAGTTGAATCCATTCTATGGTGAAGCCATAGACTAGAGGCTAGTGGGCATGTTTCTGTTCATAGATGTGTGGCTGATACATAGTGTTAGGCTGATTATTGGTGAAAATTTTGGTAGTTTGATTCACAAGTATAGAACTAATATGGATATCTACTCCTTAATTGTGGCGTGAGGCCTGGACCTGGGTGAGCAGGTTGAAACTATCAGAGAATTGATGAGGACAATCGTTCATGAGGATTTCTTAGATGGGCTAGACTTGTTTTTGGAGCGGGTAGTGCGAGATGTGGGAGTGGAATTTCGTGAAGGAATTACAGAGGATGAGAGGGTTGGTGATGAGGGTGTGGAGCCTTTCATCCAAGGACCGTAAGATGCACATAAGAACCAATGCAGGGAAGAGGCGCACCATGGATGGAAATCTTTGAATTTTTTTACAGGCATCATGAAAGTTGAAAAGTGTATTGCACAGGTCAAGGGAGATGAGAAGCTACTGAAAGTGGAGGAGCAAGGGGCTAGGCATCGGAAGGTGAAGGGAAAGAAGCATGGGGCAGAAAAGGGTAGGGTGGCTAGGCGTTGTTAAAGCCAAGTTTAGTTTTTTGTTTTCAAGTAGAACAATGTCAGTTCGAGGTTAAGCATGTTTAGTAGTTTATTTTTTGAGCTATGTAGTCTAGAGTTTTTTGTTGGATTGAAATGGGGATTGTGTCTAATGGTTTTTATTAGTATAGGATATAGCTATCTTGGATTGAAGGTTATTCTCTGCATGTTTAGATGCTCTAAGATTTCTGGTTGTAAAATTTTTTTGGTGGGTGATAATAGTACTGATGAAAATGTAATATTTTATTTTAAGTAATATAAATACAAATCCTATTACCGACCAAAAAAATATATTTAATTACAAAAAAAATCCTTATAATAGTAACATCTATTTAATTAGTTTAAAAAGCAAGAAACAAAATCATTCAAGAATCAACTACTATATAAAATTAATAAAAAAAATTTAGAGAATTATATAAATTTCTAATTAAGACCAAGTAATAAAATCTACAAAGTTGAAAAGATATAAAAGAAGCAAAAGAAATATAAGAAATAAGAAAAAATACAAAAAACTTAAATAGAAATACCTAAAGGAAGAAAAATACTTTATAGACCCATGGTAATGCTTTAATGGTGGTATTTTGAGCCATCATGAGTCTATATACTGAGGACTTGAGATGGAAACTTAACAAGAAGTTGCACAAATACACATATCATGTTGGATTGACTGTAGGATTGAAGGAAGTATTTGTATTGTAATCTTTTCTCAAGATAATACAGACTTGACCTCTTTTCCCGTGGAGTTTTTTATTCAAAAGGATTTTTTTCCATGTAAACATTGTGTTTTGTGAATCTCCTATTTTGTTGATTTAATAAAATTAAAAACTACTAACTGTTGCTACAACATAACAAAGACTTTATTTTTTAATGATTAAAACAGGGTACAACAACCTCTATTAATAGAGGTCTTCAAGATAAGAACATAGATAAAGAAATATGTGAATAAAACAACTTTAAATATACTTTAAAGACAAAGAAAAAAACTAAAAAACTAATCTAATCTAATTTCCTTTCAATTTTAAAACTTATTTATCCATTACCTATTAACTGTCATTTTATGTATGTATAAAATCATTTTTTTTTTCTTTTAGTATAATTATAAAATAAAATTATACTTAAAAAATGAATTTTAAAAAAGCATAACAAATGAATTAAAACAAATCAAAACTCTAATCCTAAAATTTTCATCATTTTTTCTCTAATCAAAACTCTAATCCTAACCCTAATTGAATGTTATTTTAAATTGTAACCATTTTAACATAATATTTAAGATTTATTGAAAATATTTAAAAATTTTAAAAAGCAGAATCTCAAACAAAACTAACATCTTTCATAAAAAGAATAATGACTGCGTCTTTTTTTCAAAAGATAAGAAGAAAAGATTTAAGAGTGGATATGGATAATTAAATAAAATCAAAACTCTAATCCTAAAATTTTCATCATTTTTTCTCTAATCAAAACTCTAATCCTAACCCTAATTAAATAAATACATTGAAATTTCTTATAATTATAAAAAAAATATTCGTGTTACTAATATAAATAAATTTTCACACTAAAAACTTAAAAATATTACATGACACTAAGTATTTAGTTTTAATTTATTTTTTTAATTAAATTGATTTTAAAATCTAAAAAAGCAACATTACCTCCACTTGAATGTCAAATTTAACTTTATTAGTTTTTCCTTACAAAGAATTTTGGATGCCATTATTTATTACATGACACTAAGTATTTAGTTTTAATATATATTTTTAATTAAATTGATTTTAAAATCTAAAAATGTAACATAACTGCCCACTTGCATGTCAAATTTAATTTGATTAGTTTTTCCTTACAAAGATTTTTGGATGCCATTCTAATACACATCTCAGCGTAAAAACTATTTAAAAAGAAAGGATTTTGATTCTCAAAATGCCACCACCATCCAACCACAACTAGGTTGTATAATCTAAAATGTTTAGACATGTAAAGGTAACCTTATTAGATATGGGCATATAGCTGCATATCAATGTAATTTAGTTTTGATTTTATTTTTTAAGGTTATATTTTCCTGTACTCTATTACATATGGTGAACAATGAAAGAGTGAAGTTTCAATTTTACTTTTTACTTTTATATTTAATTGTATTAAATTAGATATGGTGTAGTGTTATGGAAGAGTGATACATAGAAGTTTTGTACATGTTGTACACTCTTAAAACATGAACAATATTCGAAGTAGTTAGAATGTCAACTAGATTAGAAGGATCAATAAATAATAGGGAATGGACATTTTATTTCTAGGATTCATGTTTTTCATGAATAAGTTCCTAGATTATCATTCATGAAATAAAATTACACATATTCACAAAGAAAGGTGGATGGATATAAAATCACACCCCTAGTGTTCATACAGAGCTAAAACTTGGAGCATAAAATATAGAAGCAAATACAAAGCCACCAGGTAGTTAATGTAGTAGCAGAGAAGGAGGAGGAGGATCTCAATCATCCATTTTTTCCCATGCATAAATGTGGTTTGGAGTATCCACAAGAGGGTCCCACCGAACCCATCTTCTTTTTCTTTTGCTTTTTTTTTCAACGGCATGGGCTAGTGAAATAGTAAGTCAATTGACTCATTTTTTTAAATGAACTTGATTTGAAAGGAAGGACATTTGAAAAATAATAATTAGATTTATATTTTAAGGCGTGTGAATATATTATTGTTATAAATTTTGAAAGTATTAATTAATTAGATTAGATCTATTTATTGTTTAATCTAATTTTATTCAAATAATAAGTATGGATTATAATTTTATTAGGTTAGTGTAAGGTAAATTATAATTTAGTTTATCAAGTAGTATAATCTTTTGAAAAAAAAAATTGTAGGATATTATATATTTTGAGAACTTCAAAGAGCATCTTTATATTTCCCAATCTTTATTTATATACCATTGTAAAAATCTAATAATTGATGAGTAACTTCAATGCTTAAAAATTGAGGATCTCTTGATGATTTTTAATAAAATAGTCTATATATACATATATGAACAAAAATATAGTGTTTAATTCCATTGGCATTGTTATCTTTCGTGCAGGTTTTATGCAGCAAAAGTAGTCCTTGTTCTTAAGTACCTTCATCAACATGGAATATTGTATAGAGATTTGAAACTAGAAAACATACTAGTTCAAGATAATGGACATATTGTGCTCACTGAATTTGATCTCCATCATCATCAATAGTCCTCAATAGTGTAGGTCAAGATCCTTCCACAAAGACAAGAAGACAAGTAAGGCAAGCTCCCAAATGTCCCTTCTAGACAAGTTGAATCCCACTAGAGCCAAATATTACATAAATCCATCTACCTCAATACAAAAGCAAGATGAACGAGTGGGATCAATTTCCAAGTCTAATAACTTTAAAGATTACAAATATATGTGTCCTGAAAAAATCAAAAGTAAATCATTTTATGATCAATTACATTCATTTGCAGGCATTGAAGAGTATGTTGCCCCTGAGGTCCTATGGGGAATAGGGCATAGCTATGTTGTAAATTGGTGGTCTTTTGGAATATTACTGTATGAGATGGTATATGGGAAAATCCCTTTCAAGGGATCCACAAGGAAGGAAACATTTTATAATGTGTTATGTAAAAATCCACAATTATTAGGGCCTTGGTCCCCTTTGAAGGATTTACTTCGACATTTACTAGTGACAGAGCCAAGTGAGAGGCTAGGATTTAACAATGATGCTCTTGAAATTCAAAATCATGAATTCTTCAATGGTTTTAAGTGGGATGAGTTAGAGTTTGTGTCTAGGCCACCATTTTTTCCCCCACCCTTTAGTTTTGATATTTCAAGAAATATAATTGATGGTAATTCAAAAATGAAAGGAAAGAGAGATTATTTTTGAAATTTTTCTTAGAGTAAATAAGTCGTAAATGTTACCAAGATTCAAACAATAATAGTCCATATTATGAAATTTTTTCCACTAGTCAAATGGAGCTTGTGAATATAAATGTACTTAATGAATATTGATGAATGGAGCCTCCATCATGTCACATATGTATGTTTTTGCACATTACAAATTTAATAAGACAACAAAGTCACCAAGTGGGTAGAAGTATACATTTTATTTACCCAAAAAAAATTCAATAGAAGGGAAAATCATATGAGGGGGCACTACACTTTCAAGTTCTACACAAAGAACATTGCCAACAATTCTACTTCCGGTTGGTTGTGAGCTTAATAATTTATTCTAAAATATGAACTACAAATTCTAACAATTAAAAAATTGTTTAATGCTTGGGATATACGTGGAAGAATATCTACACGTATAATGAGAGCATGCATCTCAATGGGAATAAATTTGGACTCAAGGTGAAGATAGGTATTATTGCATGTTTTATATACATAGATAAAGTTTTGTAGTAGAGAAAAGGGTAAAACTTCATATTCAAATTTTTGACAAATCTAAAATTTTACAATGATATACACTCTACTTTCATTAAACAATTCATGTTTAATTGTTTTCAATATTTTTAGTTGACTACTCATTTTTATCAATAGATCAAATTATTAGATTTCCAATGGAAATAAAGATAAAAAAGGTAACTAATATGTGTGTATGTATATGTATGTATAATATTCAATCTATTTCTCTATAATGTATATGACAATAATGTCAAATATGATGGAGAAGAAAATCAAACATGAGTTTTATGGTGTAGAGAATAATCATTTAGCAACTACCCCAACGTAAATTCTTTCAATGGTGATTCTTAATGGTATATATCCATTGCAACATGGAGCTACTTAGAATGAAGGTACATCTACCAACACTATTAGATGAGTAGCCACAAGGAAATGTATACATTTATTCTTGAATATATTATTTTCTTCAAATCATATATAACTCAATTATTATTTTTTATAATGATATGGTTTTGTGTGGTTTTTACATTTTGAGATCAAGATTGATCTCAAAGATTAAAAAAAGAAAAAGAAAAAGCATAACCAATGCTTCTATTTTCTATCGACATTTATACTAGGTAATTATTTCCAACCATACGTTTGATATTGAATCCAAATATATATATTTTTTAAATAAATCACAAGAGATATTTTAATTTCTAGATTTTTTTTACATTTTTAGATCAAGAATCAATTAAAAGAAAAATAAGTAAAAAAATTCACAACAAAAATAGAACAATTTGTGACAAAAAAAAAAATTCAAGCAATATCAAAAATTGTGTTCAAATTTTTATCTAATTTTAAAAATAAAAATAAATCACAAGATACATTCTAATTTCACAAAGTTTTTAAAAATTTTGAAGTGAAAATCGACTTCTTCTTTTTTTAATTACAATAGCAACTGAACTCTCTTATACAAATTAATTATTTTCAAATATATATTTCCTTTTGTAAAAAAATGTCTTCTAATTCATAAAAAAAATACAATTTAAAATTTAATTCAACATCCTCATGCATATAAATTATTTTATTTTCAAGATTGTGTAATGGACCATTAGTATTTTAATTCTAATTCATGAAAATTAGCAATATTTTTGTTTTAAAATTCTCTTTTTATATAATTTGAGTTGAGCTATGACTATCAAAGGTAGAAAATTTGTGTTCATATCATTTTGATATTACATATACTATTAATTTTGATGTACTTAATAATTATGTTAATATTTTTAAAATTGTTTTATAAATTTATAGTTTTATTTAAGAATGTCATAAATAAATATCATGTTTTAATGCAGGTATATTTTTGATGAAAAATGTTGATTTTGGGTCTACAATTTATAATAACATATAAATATATTATTACTAAGAAATATACCTTGGTTGATTCAACGACTATTAGACAAAATTAAGAGTAATACAAATACTCAAAGTCTAGGAATCTTATGTCAAAGACCTCTAATTTAAAAAATGTTGTATGGAAACTCCCTCACTTGATATCAAATTTAATTTTGATGTAGCATTCAAAGAGAACTTGGGTTTGGTTGGTGCAAGATATTTTCTTAGGGATAAGAATGGAATGTTTAAAATGGTAGGGAAAAATATTTTAAGTATTAATTCTAACAATAAGGTAGAATGGGAGGTGTTTTTTTCAAGTTTAAAGGAAGTAATAACAAGTGCCTATAGTCAAATTCAAGTAGGAGGCTTAAAAATAGCGCTTCAATCAATTAGGAAAAAATGTAGTCCCACTTGAAGATACAAGTGTATCTCGAAGAATTTGGGTATCTTCTTACCAGATTCTCTCAAATATATATTTCTCACATCTATAGAGAGCATAATAAGGTGATTGATTACCTTGTTGACTTAGGAGTTTCTCTTTAATATCACATGTCATCTTCTAAACTAAAGATGTTCATGATTAGGGATGCTTAATTGATTTAATCATGATGGATCACCCTCCATAATATCTCTTCATAGAGATGTGAGTGGTGTTGAATTTTATTATGTGGAAAATGTGCAAATTAATTAAAGCCCTTTATTATCTTCATTAAGTAGCATGTAATATGAAAAGTGATAACCTCTAGAATTGAGGACATGGAAAAAGGAAATTATGTTTCTTGAGCTTGGTTAGTTATTTTATGTGTTGGCTACAATGTCATTTTCCTTAATATTTGATTCTAATTTATCATTACTCTCAATTTTGGAAGGGACCAAAATCATCTAGGGCATGTCTTGCATTGAATGTTGAAGATGATTTTTGTAGTACTCCTCCATTTATGCTTATGTTTTCTACTATTATGTTTTCACACTGTTAGACTATGGTACTTTCTTTGGATATTTGATCGCTGGTTTTGAGCGATAGTGGATTTTCTCTGTGACATGATGATACATTGTATTGCGATATTTGATTTCTGATATATTTTGAGATAGCGTAGAAGTTTATTTTTAGTTGATTATTGCGATGTATATGTTTTGATGGACTAACTGTTATTTAATTCGTCAGTTTGATGTGATGTGTATTGGTGTGGAGAACGGAATCACATCACTCACTTGTGAGTGCCCTATGATGTCAATGATTTTCTCTGCACGGTGTGCCTGTACAATGGTTTATATATTTATGCATGTTATTGTTTGGTTGCAGGATTGTAGGTACATGACACTAACTCCACCTGGTTCCTCAGGTCTGAGCATGTCAAGATTCAACGGAAATGTTGATTGGGAGGTAGTAGTTAGGTTCATCCTAGTCTAGTCTTTAGCTCGGTCGCAGTACATTGTCTGTTTTAGTTCTGAGTCATAGGTTGTCTTGTACTCTTCTGTTTGGTTTAATTGCTTGAAAGGAAAAATGTCAATTTAAATAATAGCTTATTATGTTTTATTTACTGTTATTTAAATTAAATTTTAATGTTAAAGAAATTAGTTTTGCATGTTATTTATTTATTTAATTAGTTTGTTTGGTTAAATGGTTTGATCATAAAGATTAAATTTATTTAATTAAATAAATAAATTAATTAAATTAAATTGTTTAAGTGTGTGAATAGTTTTATTTGAAATTTAAATATTATATGTGGAAATGGCATTTGAATTCGTAAATTAATTTTATATTTGAAAATTGAAAAAAATTAAATGAATTAAAATGCATGCAATTTTTGAAAGAAAAGATGGCCGAGAAGTGGTTGAGGATAGTTTGTATTTCTCGACATGTGTGCAAGTTGCATTTATTGTGTTTGTTGAGAAATTTCTCAGAGGACATTTGGGATATGGGAAATACAGTGGGGTTATCAGTTTTCTTCACGGGGATATGAAAAAATGATTTTGTCGTGTAAAAAAAATTCAATTTTGAAAGAAGTTGTTACTTCCTCTGTTTGGTTGTATATTTGTGGAAGATCCCTTTGCTTGGAGGATCTTGTGGTTAGTTAAAGCTTTCTTTGGATTTGGTGCTTTGAAGAAGATTTGGAGGATTGCGTTCTACAGGCAAAGTTTCTCTCCATTAACTAAGATCTTCAATTCACAGGTATTTCCCTGGTGTTTTATTTTGTATTATGAAAAAGAATTTTCTTTATTGTTAAAACCCTTGTTCTTTGAAATCTTTCTGTAAAAACTTCTTGTTATTTGTGTGAATTTCAAGAAAACAAGAATAGAGAAAACAATGGAAGAAATTCAAATGAAACAGATGTATGCTCTGTAATTTAGTAAAATAATAAGTTCTTTGTTATTTTGAGAGAAGAAGCTTCTGAAGGATTTTGCTGGAAAAGAATTCTTAGATTAATTGAGTATTTTAAATTATGGAAGAATTGTTTATTAATTAAATGAAATTGAAAACCCATTGAGATTTAATTAGAAATTTGTGAGGAAAATAATCATGTACAATGTTAATTTTCTCAATTTTTTGTAGAAAAGTTTATTAGAAAATGATCTCTGTATTTGAAAGTTCTTTTGGTATTTTATTTATAAATATATATATTGTTGTGAAAATATATGGAAATTTAAATGTGGAATCACCGTACGCGATTTTTGATGGCGTCGGTTTTATTTTATTAAGAATTCGTATATAAATTTTTTTTTTAAAAAAGAAAGTTAAATCTTTTGTTATCTGGCACCCATGGCGGGGCTACCCGCAGTCATCCCTGCAAGGGCACGGCGGCGAGGGCCGAGCCCAGCTCTGCCCTTGCGAGCAGCGCTTGGCTCAGCCTCCGCGGCCGAGCCTGTGGGGTGGGCTGCGTAGGCAGCCCTACCCACAACGCCACCTGCGCATGGAAGGACTTAGCCCTAACCTTTGGTCTGTGATTTTGTGCAGATTTGAAATTATATGTTTTTAAAAAAAAATTGGATATAAATCCGATTTAGGGTTTTCAATGTTATTTTTAAATATATATGTATATATTAGTATATATTATATATAAATGTATATATATATTATATATAATTTTTTTATATATATATGTATTATGTATATATATTTAATGTTGATAATATTAGATTAAAATATTAATGTGGAAAAGTTTATTTTGGAAAAATGAGAAATAAGAATTTATTTGTATTTAGATAGTTATGCATATAATGTTTTCAATGAGCATAATTATTAAATGTTTTGAGAATTGTTGTTTAAAAAAAAATAGAAATAGATATTTTCTCTCTCTTTTAATTTGTTTGACTGGATTTAATATATCCCAATGATAGATGTGTATTCGTTTTAAGTTGTTTTAAAATTTTATTGGGTAAAAGGGAGAAATTTATTTTTATGTGATTTCAAGTCTTCCAGTTGTAGTCTCTTAAGGGAGTAAATTTTACTATGGTTCCATGTGTTTGAACAAACTAGGGTAGTGCACCTGATCTTTGAGAACAAATTGTGATGTTCATTGTGATTTATTTTGGTATTATGTGTTGAATTTTGTGCACTTGGTCTACCCTAGATAGTAAACCTAGAATACCTTTGTTATGTTTAGGGGAGTGGCTTTTTGTAAGGGCCGACACACAAAGTGGTGTCAGGGTAACTTACAAAGAGTTAATAAGTTAGTGATAACTAAATAACATAGTAGTTAGAATTAAAATCTGTAACAAGATGTTATGCCTCACTTATTGACTCTTGAGCTACTACAGTCTTGAGTATAAGATGAGAAGGCCTGGAATGGAAAATCGGTGTCTTGTTTCTTCAAGAGACATTCGATTCCGCAATAGTATGCAATAAGGGTTGAGTTTCGTAAGAGGTTACCAGGGTAACCCAATGTTGGGGGCCGAAACCTAGGAAGAAACACTAGGGTAACCTTTGCAATATTGTGATGACACTCCACCTAAAATAACAGTCAACCTTGTGTATGTAGTACAATCAATTGTCTTAAATCTGGAAGCAATGTAACCATCAGTTAGTGTGTACTTGTGTCTAGGGTTAGTAGATTATGTCTAGGTAACCATATTACTATCTCCTAGCACGGGGGGTGGACCTACGGGTACCACATGGTTGGGTGGAACGTGCACCTTACTCCGTTGGGTCCCCAGTTTAATGATCATGGCAACAAGAGCTTCATGGATGGAGAGCTCGTACTTGGATGCTTATGTATACTTCTTCATTGTAAATTGTAAATCTTGTATTTGAAAACATCCTTCAATTGTATAAGAGGTGAACATTTGTAAAATATAATTATTATCGATCTACCTCATCAGATGGATGAGTATTGAATATTTTATCAAATGCAATGTAAGGAAATATATTTGTACTTTATGTTATCTTGAATGGAATTTCCAAATGATATGCAATGTTTATTTTTAATGTTTATGTTAATTAAATATATGCAATGCGAAATACTAAAGTCGTCTATGGAAACTCAAGTAGTGTAATGTCGCGTAACTTAATGAATGTATGCAACTAATTAACTTAATAATTATACTTTTAAAAAAAAAATTATTACACTTTTATACACAACTGCAACATTCCTTAGGTTATTATGATGGGGCATTACAATTTTAATTTTTTGATTGAAGGCTATGCTAAGTTTTGTTAAATTAGCTATAGGGGTGGATGGCATGCATGCCATAAGAGTCATAAGGACTAGGAATCCATTAAAAATGACTTTTTTCTCAAGCTTAAAGGTGTTGTGCATGATGTGCAGGTCTAAGAGAGTTTGGTGAAAATGTTCCTTCTATTTGGAGATGAGATGGACAAGTCTAAAGAGTATTTTATGCCAAAGTTTGTTGATTAGGACTGTAAAAAATTATTGTTTGTAACTTTGGACTCAGAGGAAATTGATATTTATCTCATGAATTCACAGTATTGGTTGTAATGGTGCATGTTAAAGAGCTATGTTCCTATTGTAAAGATCAATTCAATGTTGAAACATCTAGTACTATCCAATAATAAAGAGACACTCAAGACTGTTTATGTTTTGATGTTATTTGTGTTAGATGATGACTAGAGCATCAAGGCTCTTCAAAGAGTGGAGGTGCACAATTGCATCAAGTTTGTATGGCTTGAGAATGTGGAAGGAACTTAAATTTTTCTAGTTGAATTGGAGGCACTAGAATTCCTTCAAGGGCTAATAAGGTGGAAATATTTACATTGTGATGTAGGGATGGAATGTATAATTATAGTGTCTATGTTGGTCATGGATATGGTACCAATTTTAGTGTGGATTGTAGTTTTAAGTTGGTATATGGTTGTAAGGCTTAGTATGTTAGAATTATAGAAATGTTATGGTTTGTGTAGTATTTTCTTATATATATCCTTGTTAATGTTGCAATAATGAAGGTGTTGTCATTGATTTAAATTGGTCAATTGGTTATTAACTGGTTGTTGTTGTCATTGATGTCATGGATGCAGGTTATTGGTTGTATATGTTGAGGATATTGAGAAAATTGTAATGAAGAATGGTTACAAGTGTTCAGTGGTTGCTTTAGGTTTGCTTCAAGATTTTCTCCCACATTTGTGTGATTCAAATATGTTGATCATGGTCATTGGAAATTGCTATATCCATATTTTTGGCTTTTGATGCATTGTATAGTACGGGATGTGTTCACCAGTTCTGAACTGCAGTTTTTTGTGTATTTGGTTGAGGTCCAGGAGAAATGTTGTTGGTTGGGATTTATTTTTGGTTAAGCCCTATGACTTGCAGTTCTAGATTTAAGTTGTTATGATTGTGTTGAAGATAATTTTGGTATCTGGAAGGATTGGATCATGTTAAGGGTTGTGTGTGCTTAATTGTTCTATGCATTTTACACTAGTTTTTCTGAACTTGTGTTGAACACTACTTTCGAATTTGATGAAGAGTGTTGGGACCTATTTGGGTCCTCATCAAGCGTGTGTTTGGGTCAACCTCATTCTAATTCCACCCTAGGATGTTTTGGTGTCGACCTAATTTGAATTTAATGATGGATGGCTAACTTTGATATGTTTTAAAGTTGAAGATGGTATAAATACATGATGTGTTAGTGGTGAATGATGTACAAAGAGATAAGTGCAAAGAAATAGAGAAAATAGATGTGAAATAGCTGCATAGAGCAGTGTGTGTATGTGATGCAAGTGTGGCAGATCACTGTGAATTCTAAATGTTGACTTTCTAGATGGAGTGAGCTAAAGTTGTACTCTATCATTCATGCATGTATGGAAGTGGTTGAGTTAATTATGGTTGAAATATTTGTTGCATTTATATTTTCTTCTCTTTGTAACATATCTCTTCTATCTTCTTTGTATCTCTATGGAAATGATCCCTCTAGGTGGTTAACCCTTGTTGGATAGTGAGTTCTACTATGGATAGTTAGTCCTATTTTGGCAGTGAGTCATTTCTTTGGCAGTGATCCCTTGTAATTGGTTTTGATATTCTCTATATTGTGAGCTAATCCTCACCATGGTCTTTCCCTTATTGGGTTTTCCACGTAAATTTGGTGTTACTGTGTTTGTGTGATGGTTTTCAGTTTTTGTACACTTGCACTTAATGTTTAATCATTTTAGTAGAGTTAAGGATTTGTGATTGATCTAAGTTCTAGAAAATGTTTTAAAGGTTTAAATTTTCTACAAATGGTTCACCCCGTATCAGTTGTCTTGTTAAGCAATTGGTATCAGAGCTTGGTTCCTTGAAGAAGAGCTTAATTGCTTAAGGAAGGTCTGGGATGGTTGGAAAAGTTACTTATGAGTACCTGAAGTTCGATGGAACTAATTGTATTATTTGGAAAATATTGATGGAAGAATATCTGGAATATTTTGGACATGATGTGGAGAAAGCTTACAAGAGTGTTTACACTCCTCCTACTAATGGTTCAAGTATGGCTGATGAGATCAAGGCACATGAAGCAAACAATAAGGAAAAGTTCATTTTGAAGAATAGTCTTGTACATTTTGAGTTGATTAAAGTTCAAAATTTGAAGACTACTAAAGAAGTTTTTGATGCTTTAGAAATGGCACATGAAGGAGATGAAAGGGTCAAAGAGGCAAAGCTGTACAATTTAGAGACATAGATTGAGCTCCTGCATATGTCTGAAGATTAGAATGTTAAAGCCTATGTACATAGATTGGATGAGGCAGTAGTTGGAATGTGAGGACTTGGTGCTACAATAGATGAATTTAGGATTGTAAAGAAGATTCTTAGTACTCTGCTTGATGCTTACAACGAAAAATTATGTGCTATTGAAGAACATATAGATTACAAGACTTACACTAAAGATCAACTATTGGGAACTCTGACATCTTATGAGATGAGAAAGCCAAATTTGAGAAATGGATCCAAATCAAAAATTGCTTTTAATGCTACAAGAGCTAAAGACCTAAATGAAGAAAATCTTGATGAAGTAGAAGATAACTTTGTGAGAAGGATGAAGAAAGGATTTGGTAAATATGAAGGTAAGTTACCCTTTAAATGCTTTAGTGGAGGAATAGGTCATTATGATTCAAGATGTCTAGAAAGAGCTAGTATTTCTAATGAGGAATATGATTATGGAGATCCTGATGATAATGAATGCTTGTTCTTGGCTATAAAAGATTAACCTACTTCTACTCATTTTGAAAAATAGGTGAAGGAATGCCCTCTAAAGAAAGAGAAATATGAAGGTACTGTAATCTCTACCCTACATGCTAAACAAGAAAATAACTATTGGGTTGTTGATAGTGGTTGTTCACATCACATGACTGGTGATAAGATTAATTTTGTTAAACTTGAAAAATATGATGGAGGCTTAGTTATGTTTGGAGATGATACTGGTGCTAAGATTTGTGGGATAGGTTTAGTAAGTTTTGATGGCAAGCATAATACTGATGATGTCTACTATGTTAGGGCTTAAGGCATAATATTTTGAGTGTCAGAAAAATGTGCACTAAAGGATATAATCTTGTATTTAAGGATGAGAGATGTGAAATCAGGAAAGATTTTAGAACAGTGATTGCTACAGGAAAGAAACCTAAAGGAAATTCTATCAACTTAAGGGTGTTGATGGACGATGCTTTATTACTCAAATTAATGATAGTTGGCTATGGCATCAGAGAATGTGTCATATGAATTTTGATAATCTGGAAAGGATTAGTGCAATTTAGGCCGTGAGAGATTTACCAAGGATTACAAAGCCTGTTAATGCTATTTATAGGAATTGTCAGTTTGGAAAGCAAGCAAGAAATCATTTCAGATCAAAGGAACAGTCTACTACTAGACTACTAGATTTAATTCATACAAATCTTTATGGTCCTACAAGAGTGACAAGTCTACAAGGTGAAGGGTACTTTATGCTTTTCATTGATGATTATTTTAGGTATACATGGATTACATTTCTTAGAGAAAATTTTGATGAATTAGATAGATTCAAGACATTCAAAGCTATGGTTGAGAATGAAGTAAATTTGAGGATAAAATGCTTAAGGTCTAACAGAGGTGGTGAATTCACCTCCCTTGAGTTTAATATGTTTTGTGAGTTTCATGGAATAAAAAGACAGTTATCTGCTCAAAGAAATCCTCATCAAAATGGAGTTGTTGAAAGGAAGAATAGAACAATACAAGAAGTTACTATATCAATGATTACTGAGGCTAGTCTACTAGAATTTTACTAGAGAGAAGCTATTCATGTTGTTGTCTATGTATTCAATCGCGTTCAAGCTAGAGAAAATAGTATAAAAACTCCCTATGAGCTATGGTGTGGAAGAATTCCTACTGCTAAGTATTTCATGGTATTTGGAAGCAAATGTTATATCAGATGGGATGAAAAAAATTTAGGGAAGTTTGATGCTAGAAGTGATCATGAAGATAATTTTCTTGGATATTCTACTAAAAGAAAAGCTTACAGATGTTTCAATAAAAGACTGACAAAGATCATAGAAAGCATAAATGTCAAATTTTATGAAGCAATGAAGAATTCAATTGATATTGATGGATATGTATCTAATGAACTTGATTGTGTAAGGATTGAAGAAGTTGTGGAAGAACAGGAGAAGGATGAGCAAGAGAAGCGGAATGAAGAATAAGCTCCGATGGTGTCCCCTAAGACACCTAAGTATGTGCAAAAAAATCATTTAGAAAGTCAGATCATTGGAGATAAGACAAAAGGAGTAATGAGAAGAAGCAAAGTTGTTGCTGGTGAGATAAATATTTTGTGTCTATTTTCTGAGATTGAACCAAAGATTGTAAGTGAATCATGTAAATATGAGCATTAGATGGAAGCTATGAAAGAAGAACTTATGTAGTTCAAGAAGAATCAAACTTGGGAATTGGTCCCTAGAATGACATATCAAAACATTATTGGATCAAAGTGGGTATTCAAAAATAAGATGAATGAGAATGGAGAAGTGGTCAGAAACCAAGCAAGGCTTGTGTGTAAAGGCTACTCACAAGTCTAAGGCATAGAATTTTAAGAGAATTTTTCTCCAGTCGCAAGAATGGAAGCTATTAAGATGTTCTTGGTGTTTGTTGTTCATAAAGATTTCAAGGCCTATCAAATGGATGTTAAGTCTGCATTTTTGAATGGTGAGATGGAAGAAGAAGTCTACATGGAACAACTCGAAGGATTTTAGTTGTCAGATCAACCGGATATGGTCTGCAAATTGAAGAAAGCTTTGTATGGATTGAAGCAAACCCCTAGAGCTTGGTATGCAAGGTTATACTTGTACTTGATTCAGCAAGGTTTCAACAAAGGTATGAAAAATAGTAATCTATATTTTAAAATTGAAAATGACAAAATCTTGATTGTGGTTGTATATGTTGATGAAATTATTTTTGGAGGAAATGAAACTATATAAGATTTTTGCATAAGAAATGCAAAAAGAATTTAAGATGTCTATGTTTCCAGAGAGATGAATTTCTTTCTTGGGCTACAAATAAACCAAACAGAGAAAGGGATTTTCCTTTCATAGTCAAAGTATGTGAGAGAGATGTTGAAGAAGTTTGGGATAGATGGTTACAAGCCAATATGCACTCCTACATGGTGACTAGTTGCAAATTAGGTAAAGATGATGATTCACCTAAGGCTAGTCAGAGAAAATATAGATCTATGATTAGTGGACTGTTGTATTTGACTGCTACTAGACTAGATATTATGCATGATGTTTGTCTTGTGGCTAGATTTGAAGAAGATCCTAAGGGATGTTGTTGTTAAAAGAATATTCAGATATTTGAATGGCACTCTGAATTATGGCTTATCGTATCTTAGGGATACTGACTTCACACTAAGTGCTTATACAAATGCAGATTGGGCTGAATGCATAGATGATAGAAAAAGTACAAGTGGTGGTGCATTCTTAATTGGTTGCAGATTGGTGGGATGGTTGAGTAAAAATCAAGATTCAATTTCCTTATCTACTACTAAAGTTGAGTATATTGTTGTTGCATCTTGTTGTACACAAGTTTTATGGATGAAACAAACATTGAAAGATATCAAAGTAGTGTATGATGATCCTATTTCTATATTTTGTGATAATACAAGTGTAATTAACATTTCAAAGAATCTAGTAATGCACTTGAGGAAAAATCATATATCTATCAGGTATCACTTCTTGAGAGAGAAGGTTGTGGAGAATGAAATAAAGCTTGAGTATGTACCTATAAAGGATCAAATTGCAGATATATTTATGAAGGATCTTCCTAAAGATACTTTTGAGTATCTTTCAGAGAACTTAGGGGTCATTTCCCCTCCTTTCTTGAACTAGATGCATATGGAGATGCATCAATTTGGTGGGTCTATGGATCTATCTTTTTTGGACTAATGTTTTGGTGCCTACCTCTCAAGGGGAGTAGGTAGTTAGTCATGTGTTGTCATTGTATGAGTATTCTATTTTTAATGTCAAAGGGGAAATCAATGAAAAATATCTTTTTCCTTTTCCATTGATATCAAATGGGGGAAAGAGTATCATGTGAAAAAGACTATCTACTAAGGGGAAGAAATAGAAGCAAAATCATGAAAAGTGTGTTCAAAGCTAGTGTGTTGTCTTTGATGGTTTTTTACATCATGTGTGTTGCCATCAATGACAAAGGGGGAGATTGTTGCAAGAATGAAGGTGTTGTCGTTGATATCAACTAGTCAATTGGTTATCAACTAGTTGTCATTGATGTCATGGATGTAGGTTATTGGTTGTATATGTTGAGGATATTTAGAAAATTGTAATGAAGAATGGTTGCAGGTGTTCATTGGTTTCTCTGATTTTTTCTCTAGGATTTTCTCCTATGTTTTTGTGGTTTAGATATTGTTGATCATGGTTGTTGGAAGCTGCTATATCCATATTTTGGCTTATGATTCATTGTACAGTGCGAGTTGTGTTCACTAGTTGTGAACTATGGTTTTTTGTGTATCTAGCTGAGGTTTGAGAGAATTGTTGTTGGTCCATATTTCTTTTTGGTTAATTCCTATGACTTGTGGTACAAGATTAAGTTGTTATGACCATGTTGAAGATAATTTTGGTATCTAGAAGGATTGGATCGTGTTAAGGGTTGTGTGTGCTTAATTGTTCTATGTGTTTTACACTGGTTTGGTTGACCTTATGTTGAACACTACTTTTGAAGTTGATGAAGCATGTTGGGACCTATTTGGGTCCTCATCAAGAATGTGTTTGGGTTTCCCTCATTCTAATTCCACCCTAGGATATTTTGGCACTGACCTAATTTGAATTTAATGATGGATGACTGACTTTGGATATGTTTCAAAGTTGAAGATTGTATAAATACATGATGTGTTAGTGGTGAATGGTGTACAAAGAGATAAGTGCAAAGAAAAAGAGAAAATAGATGTGAAATAGATGCGAATCAATGTGTGTATGTGATGTGAGTGTGGTAGATCAATGCAAATTCTAAATGTTGAGTTTTCGAACATAGTGAGTTGAAGGTGTACTCTATCATTCATGCATATATGCAAGTGGTTGAGTGAATTGTGGTGGAAATATTTTTTGCATTGAGATTTTCTTCTCTATATAATATATCTCTTCTATCTTCTTTGTATCTCTATGGTAGTGGGCCTTTCGAGTGGTTAACCCTTATTGGACAGTGAGTCCTGATCCAGACAGTTAGTTATATTTTGGCAGTGAGCCTTTGTAATCAGTTTTAATATTCTTTATATTGTGAGCTAATCCTCACCGTGGTTTTTCCCTTATTGGGTTTTCCACGTAAATCTAGTGTTATTGTGTTTGTTTGATGGTTTTTAGTTTCTACACTTGCACTTAATGTTTAATCATTTTAGCAGAGTTAAGGATTTGTGATTGATCTAAGTTCTGATGAATTTTTTAAAGGTTAAATTTGCTACAACTAATTCACCCCCCTCAAGAAATTGTCTTGTTCAATAGTTAATGTGTAAGGGTACATTGTTAGTAATAGTGGTATACCATAGTATTATTTCTTGTGTTCATCTAATAATGGCTAGCATGCTTTTTTTCTTTGTTTGTGAATGTGTAGGTGTGATATCAACATGTTTATGTAGATCTATTTATTTAGATTTAGCTAGGATGGGGCCTGAATGGTGTCAGAAATAAAGGTATAAATTGTAGTAATATGAACTTATTAAAGTGATTGCAAATATGAAATTATGTTCACAAGGTTACCATAAAATGATTATGATTGACAATTGCAACAATGAAAGAAAAATATGCAATACCACAAGTCATCAACACAAGTGACACAAGATATATGTGGAACCCTAGCAGGAAAAAACTCCACACCCAAAGAGATCCAATGTTTGTATTGATCTTCAAAGAAGTACATCAATACAACAATCCTCTCTGTAATCCGACAGCACTTCGTCGCTCTAACAACCTACAAAGAACTCACACTAAACCACCATCTCAAGGCTCTAATATATATAATTTTTTGGGAGAGAATACCACAAATGGTATCCCAAAACAACAAGAAAAACCACCTGGAAAAACCCATTCCCCCCTTAGTGACAACCCATAAACATGGAATAAAATATTAAATTATCACATGGCCTTCACATGGGTGCCTAACCCACAACCAATAGGAATGGGTCAAACCTGAGTGCTCCATAGCTCTCTGATAACTCTGATGGCTACATGCATGAACATGCACCAACATGCAAACCTAGGTGCCCAACCATGAAAGAGCATGCAAATCATGCAAATAACATGTAAGGACATGCACAGTCAAGTGGTCCCCACCCACAAAGTTGGATGCCCAAGAGGAATATGCCTTCACGATGCTTTGTAAGTGCCACCATAATGGGTCCACCTCTTTGAATGCAATTACAATTTGTCATAGGAAAATAAATAATAAATATTTTGTCCCTCATGTCCCCTAGAACACTTTCCAAAGAATGTGGAGACACATAAATCAACTTAGGATAGCAATTTTAATGTCACCTGTCCTAACAAATGGAACCCGTATTTAATCTTAATCTATAAAAAAATATGACCTAAAGAGTAAATATAGATTTTAGTTCATTAAGGTGTTAATAGATGATTTTTTAATATATTTATATAATATGATATTTGTGTTCAGAGGTTTGATTAATATAAAGAGGGAAGGGTTCAAACCCAATACAAAATTATCATTGGGGCAAGCAGGACAAATCTCACTAGAAGTGAGACTAAAGAGAACCAAACAAAGACCAACAATGCTTTTGATAGGAGAAAGGAACATGAAAGAAATAAAAAATAAGGGTCTCAACCCTAAACAATAGACTTATCCAACAAGTCTCAAGAATGAGAAAAGTAAGAGACCTTCGATGGAAAATAGTCCAAGAGATACTATAATCTAGACCCCCACTACAAGGGGGGAAATAGACACCCTCATGGGGAGACCAACATCACATGAAAGTGGAACATGAGGACAACAAGGTGAAAAATAGTCACTATCCACAAAAGAATCTTAGGAAGATCTCAAGCAGCCAAAGGAGGAGAAGTGCACTGAGGAGGGGAAACACCAGAAGGGTCCTTATAGCAATCCAAATCCACTTTAGAAGTAGGACACTCATCAAATGCCTAGGAGGAGACATCCTCAAAAGAGATAGAAGTTGGAATAGTCAAGGAATCATCATTAGTGTTCTTCCACCGAGTAGCTACATCTTTTCAACACAAGAGAGAGCAAGCCAAAGCTAGGTGACCAGTAGCAAAACAATGGTGACACCTGCAAGGAAGGCCCTCATAGTCAAGTGGTTGAGACCAGGTTCAATCCCAATTGACAAACCACATCCTTGTGAGGAGAGGTTATTATTAGTTATTTTAACTAAATTATTTTGTACCCATAAAATATTGATCCAAAATTTGATAGATTAAGTTAATCAAGTTGGCTAACTTGGCTAGTTAATGTTATAATTAAAGCTAAGCCATATTTATGCTTACAAAACTTGAAGGTTCATTATTAATATATGACACATTAATTATTTTTTAGAAATAAATGATAATTGAATAAAATAAAGGAGGATTAATTGGAAGTCCTATATGCACCAAAATTGTCACATTGTAATCTAAAGAGAGAATACAAAACTTCTTGGGGTCATGCTAGAGAATGCATTTAGTTGATATCTTGAAAGGGAGACTCCATATTAAAACAAAAGGGTATGTAGGATAAATATTAAAAATGGGAACACTCAGCAAGACCACATTTAACTAAGAAATTAGATTGATCATTTATAAGATATTGATATGTTGTAATTTCAATGCTATTTTTATTTGTATTGAAATGTACTATATTATGCTTGTGTGATAATTGGATTATTTTTTGTGTATGATGCTTGAGTACTGTTTACTATTTTGATCAATGATGTGATAATACTCTATGGGAAGAACATAGTCTTGTAAAATTGTTTAGGATAGTGAGAAGCAAACTGTTAGAAGAATACAAATGTGTTGTTTGATGTGCCTTACATTTAGACAATGAACTTTAATTACAATGAGGTTTCTTAAAATGTTGGATTAGTGTTTAAATAACTTGTATGGGACCTTCAAAGGTTTGAAATAGTACTTAAGGGGGCCTTGTGTAAGAAGCCTAGTTATTTAAGAAATTTCCAATATTGTAGGATGATGAAAGGGGTTTAATAAACATGTTCTAGAAATGAGGAGATGTGCAAAGTACCCTTTGATATATCTTAGGTGTGTATGTGTATTATAAGGGAAGTCTCAAGTTTGTTGAATAAACATACATTAAAAAAATAAAATAAAACTAAGCAATTATAATTACCAAACTACTAATCTAACTACTAAATTAATAGACTAATTTAAACTAATGTACAAAATTTGAAACTAGCTAAATTAAAAATATTCCCAACCTTTTAGTTGAATGTTACGCACTAGGAGAAAATTTGATGAAGAAAAATCAAAAGTGTTGATAGTATTTGTCCTCAGCTAATGCCACCCTATTATTTTATAATGTATCCAATTAATGAAGGATTCCTAGAAAAGGATGAACTATTAGGAAGGTGTACTAAGGCATGTACATGGTTGAGTTGATGTGAGTGGGATTTGTAGTGTAGAACTACAATTGAAGAGATCAAATTATTGGGATGACAAGGAAGACTATTACTAGAAAAACAACTTGGGTAAACTATAAGATGCAAATGACATGTTACACCTAGTTAGGGTAGAGATTATAGAGCCTTTTACGGCTAGGTTGAAGAAGTATAGAATTTTCCTAGTGGATGGTTTATTTCATTCAACTCTTCCTAAAATTGAGAGGGGAATATTATAGAGGCATTGGATTCAAGAAGAAATCCAAATGAAATGATAATGAATATATGAGGAAGTAAAGCATTCAAAATTATTATTTTTGTATAGCTAATATAAATCAAGGATTTCTATAGAGGGGTAATTTTAAACCTATTGTGGTAAATATGTAACAACCATGGTTGTTACACAATTGCAATTGGAACTTGCAAAATAATTAATGTGATTATGAGACATCCATGATAATATTGATACCATCATATAGTTATGACTAGAAATTTTGCCAAAGTAAGAAAAATATGATTTTTTAAAGGATAATAAAGGATAAATTGGTAGTAAGTAAAGGTGAGGTTATACATAAGTGTGGGATAAACAAGACTAAGAGAGGTCTATAGGAATCACTATTATCTTTTTGTGTCTTGATTCTGATTTGGGCGGTGTTTCTCATCATTACACTAAAAAAATTAACCCATATATGATGGTACAAAATGGGAACATAGATTACCTAATTATCAAAGTGATTTTAGTTGACAAGGAAAAGAGGTAATGGTTACAAGTTCTCCTATAATCATTCACATCAATTGTATTTAAATCCATTCATATTTAAATTGGGCATGCATAACGATTTATATCATGGTGGAACACAATGAAAAGTAATAGAGACATGTGGCTTTTAGGGTCTAACTATTGTCAAATAAGTTGATTATAAAGGATTATGTTTATTTATTCTATGAGTCTTATGGAGTTGTAACAAATATTATAGGAAGTGCAAGAGTATTTGTAATACCCCCATGTTTAATACTTGATATTATTATTTTAAAATTTATGTAGGCCTTATAAAGCTTTATTGGTGGATTAGTCCTTCGTGACGCCTCCGTATTAGGAATCTTGCTCTTTTTGTTTACCGGAAGCCCGTGTGGAGTAAAGTCGATTTTACAGAGGGGAGGATGTACAATTCTCCTCCTGGTCGTAGGATTTAGTATTTTTCAAATGCGGTTGTTTGTTTCTTGTGATTTGCTGATGATATTGTGTGAGTTGGATAGTTAGACATTTGATGATGTTGTATTCCATTAGTAGACTGTTGGTGATTATGTTTATGCACTTGAGGAATTGATTATTTCATTTGACATTGTGGTTGGTTAGATGTAAGTTCATTTTCATAATTGTGATATGATGCAGTGATTTAATTAGACATGTTATGAGATGATTGCTAGTTAGAAATGTTGATTTATTGGTTATATTATAATTATTAGAATAGGTGTGATGAAGGACAATATGGCATCACTCGTTCGCGAGTGCCCTGCTATGTTGCGATTCCTTCGCACAATGCCGTACTTTAATTTAATGTTTTGATTTTATATATATGTATATATGCACATGTACACAACTTCGTTTCTATGCAGGACTACAGGTACAAGTCTCGATTCCACCTGCTTCGGCAGGACAGGGCGAGCACCAATAACCCAACAGTTAAATGTTGATACAGAGGTGACAATGAAGTCCTCTCGTCCCATGATGTCAGATCGTCTCGTTTGTCTGGTATTGTTTATTTTGTGAATTTGTTGTCATTTGTGGCTTGTGTTTTGTGTGTTGTCGTATTTTGATTAATGTGGTATTTTATAAGTTATGATTATTTAATTGATGTTGATATTTGATAAGTTGTGAATTAGTTAATTAAATGGGAATAATAATTATGTATTTTAATGTTGGTTTATTTGTATGAAAATATTTAAATGTTTTATTTAAATTTTATAAGGTCATGTGTTGTAATTAAATGATAATTAAATAGTAAATGGGCTTTAATTATTTTAATCAATTATCTGGTGGAGGATAATTATTAGAATAATTTATTTAAATTAAATAAGTAGTGTGATGTGCAAGTAAAGTTGCAAAAATAGAAATTAAAGCAATAAAACAAATAAAAGAATGAAAAGACAGTGTGAGCCAATAGGAATGGAGAGTTGGGAAAAAAGCCAGCTTCTAAAGAATTGATTTTCTTTTAATTTGGATTTTTGTGAGTTTTTGAGGAGATGGGCAATATATTTTTATTTAATTATGAATTTTTGGAAGTTTTTGGGGAGACACATAGATATTGTTACAGAGGTTGTGCGAGAGATTGGCTTTGTATTCTGAAAATTTTAAAAGGGTATTGGAAACCTTCTATGTATTGGAAGGAGAGTGTTGGAGAGAGATTGTCAATCTGTTTCTGGTGAAGGTTCTGGAGAGTCTTCTGAACAACAAAATAGGATTCAAGTTCGAAGGTGAAGTTCTGTGGAGGAGATTTGGAGGCACGATCAAGGAACACCTCGAGGGCATCAGAATCAACTAGGCATCTTCAGGCTTTCGAATAAGCACTGGACACCAGGTTCCACTCATATTCTTCCTTGTACCTCCTCTTCATCTTTCTGTTTCAGAAAAATAGAATTAGTTATAAATGATTTGTGTGAGAAAATGAAACTCTTGATTAAATAAATGATTATTAGAATAAAATAAACTGTCTTTTGGCAATGTTCTGTATCTGTATTTTATTTTTACAATACATTCTATAATCTGGGTATGGAAAAACGTGGCTTTGTAATAATATATTATTTTTAAAATGTATTTATAAATATTTCTTCATGTTACTATAAGATACTACTGTATATACATATATCTTCCTTCTATTGAACAAAGTTATGAGTATATGCTCATACATATATATATAGATATACTTTCCTTTTGAATCTTATTATGTCTGTTGAGAGTAAAATATAAATATGTCCTTTTTTATGCATATACTGCACGCCGTAAATTTCATAGTTTTTATTTATACGGCTTCTAGGTTCATTCTATTGTAAGTCATTTGAAAATATATTACAAATGAACGGTTATGGTCAGAATGGTCATGCATCGTGATCGCTAAAAGGACAGATTTTTTTATAAAAATAAATTATAGATAAATAAAATTTATGTCAAATTTTAAACAAAGAAAAAA
Source organism: Sequoia sempervirens (assembly GCA_007258455.2). Taxonomy (NCBI): domain Eukaryota; kingdom Viridiplantae; phylum Streptophyta; class Pinopsida; order Cupressales; family Cupressaceae; genus Sequoia; species Sequoia sempervirens. The sequence continues at coordinate 6,833 of VDFB02349410.1, read as the reverse complement.
AAATCAGAAACCGAAATTCTTTTTTTAATAAAAATTTATTGGTTTGAATTTATGGAAGGGGGGTGGGTCGGCCTGTGCCGTACCCGTCCCCACACCTCCCTCTTCATACGGTAGCCCCAGGTGGCAGTCCAAAGGACTGCCACGGCAGTCCCAAGGACTGTTGTACGCAGTCCTTCGGGACTGCGCCTATGGCAGGCTTATTTAAGCCATTTCAAATGTGTTTTTTTTATTATTTGATTTCGTTTTTATTTACTCATGTGAATTTATATATATATAAATATTTATATGTATATTTGTTTATAAATAAATATATATATATATATTGATATTTATTATTTATTATTTTTGTTTGTTGTTATAATTATATATATAAATATAATTATTATTTTAAAATATGTATATATGGAAAATAAAGAAATGTAAATGTCCTTTAGAATTAAAATATTAAGGGATTTTTGGTATGATAAAATTTAATTTGTTATAAATGATTTTGAATATAAATGATGAATTATTTTATTAATATTTGTTCAATAGGGATATATATATTTATATATTTTAATATATATATATATTTATATATATTGTCTTATTTGATTTTGAATATTTATTTTATTTTAAAAAGGAATATTAGGTTGTATGACATATTTGGGATAAAATTTAAATGATAGGGTAAGATTATTTTATTATAAAATATTTATAGTAAAGATTGGTCGTGGAAATAGAATGCAAGTATAGATGAAAGTGAATTGTTGTTTGATGAAATGTGGAATATGTTGCTAATTTGTGAAACCTTTTGAATTGTTGGATTGATTTCCTTATTGAGTGGACTAATTTCCGTATTAAGTTTGTGCGTTGGTTGATTGTTCTGTTGCGTTAATCATTAATCTTGTTTAAGTTTGTTTTGAGTCAAATTGTAAGATCGTTGTGTAATGTATTGTTGGGTAACCTAGGAGGAGAAATAGAGGTCTCCCTTGGATACCACTCGAGAGTGTATCAAATTTAATTGTGAAGATTTCTTTGGGATATTGCCACTCACTATCTTATGTTTGTTGACTCATTTTTGATATCTTGTTAGTTCTTTGTTGAGGAAACCCTAGTGTAAGCCTATTTAGAGTCTTCCAGAGGCTTGTTTTATTGTTGGTGAATGTTCGTCATTTTATGTGCTCTTGGCATGGCAAGATATTAGTATCATTAATTTGAATGGGTTGTACGAAACTTGGTGAGACTTTGATTGTGTTTATAGCGAGATGGGTAATGCCTCGCATGGTTGGCCTTGAGATTATTTGCTTTGTCTGTAGCAGTGCAACCCTTGCCTAGGTTGGATTTATGTTAGGGGTCATAGGGAGAGTGGCTCTTTGTGGGCGCCGGTGCCTCAGGATGAGGAAGGGCTCAGGATAACCCACGAAAGAGTAGTAAACAAGTGATAACCTAAACAATAGATTTAGGGGGGGTTGGGTAGTTTAAAAACACAAGATAATAAAACATTGGATTCCTCGGCTATGCATTAGGGCTACCTTAGACTAGTGATAGACTGAGAAGGTCGTGGTCGGCATAGTCATAGTCTCGTCTTCACGAGAGACTATTGGCTCCGCATTAGCTACCCCATGGTGCCGGCGCCTCAGTAGGAGGAAGGGCCAGGATATCCATAGATGGGTGCCGGCGCCTCAGTTGGAGGAAGGGCCAGGAAATCCCATGAGAGCTATGCGATGACACTCCACTTTGACACCCTTTGCGCTTTTGTAATTGTTGCCTCTAGATGTTATCTCATGATGTTTCTTTGAATTCGGGAATTTGTTTCATCGATCATTATTGATGATTTCATGTTATTGTGATGGAGTTTCTTTAGTTTTAACTTGGTCAGTGATCCGGTGAACGCTTTTTGGTTGTTCATCGATGCCTGGGGCTACCCCACTTTTGCATCATGCTGTTGCTGGAGTCGGCTTGCTGGGTCCATGGCTCTGTCTACTCCCCGTCACCTCGAGTACCTGTGAGTTACTTGTAATTCACATGGTTGGGTGAGTGTTCGACCCATTGGGTTCTCATCACTGCCTTGCCTTCTCACAAATTTCCAAGCAGTTGGACAGTACTGATCAGTTGTACTTCATGTTCATTATTCTTGTATCAATCCCCATGTTGGGAAGTTCAATGTAATTCAGTATCAAAGATTGTAATGTAATATTGAAACGATGATGTCATAGTTAGGTTCATTTGTAACTCTATTAAGAGATGTATCATGGATGTAATTATGCGATGTTTAATATTCTCGCATCATGGTTATTGGATGTATCCTTATCCTTGGTTATCATTATAAATGATATTGTTGTAATCTTTATTTTTATTCTGTTTAGTTGTTGCGATATAACCTCGCTGCGGCCCCCTGCAGAGCCAAGTGTATAAATGCTATGTGTTATGCTACAAAGGTGGTTTAATGTTATTGCATGTTTCAGCCTACTCCACCTCCCTGACTTTTACTGCACAATTTTTAGACTTTAATGAACACATGTTAAATGGACTAAAAATCTAAATCTTGAAAATCTTGCCTATCATTAATTATTGATTGAAAAACTTGAGAGCAGAATTTGAATGTCGACCAAATTCAGTGGACAACCATGGAGTTTAAGGCGTCATGCATGAATAGAAAAGGACATTAAGACCACATTTTCTGCACAGTGAATCAGATCCAAATAAGCAAATTAAATTTTTGGTCAGCACAGACCTACTGGTAGGTCACATCCTGCCGTCTTCAGCCGCCCAACTAAAGCCTCGCCCCATCCATATTATTCACATGGAGTACTATTTCATCTACCCATAATAAATTTTAGAACTAACTCGCATTCTACAGTTGACAATGAATTTAATGCGTTGTATCTATAAAACAAGGGAATGAACTTCTGTTTTGGCAGAGCAAGAGACCATTCTGTGAGAGACTCCAAAGAAATGGTTGATTTCAGACTTTAGGAAGGAGGAGAGCCAATCTGGGCGCAGTATTCACTTTAGATCTCTTCCAAGAATCAACGCACCAAGTAGGTATCTTACCTGTCCACTTTGATATGTAGAATATTGGATTCCTCTTGTCTTTTTGTCACAAACAAATACATGCATATAGATAGAGCAAGTTAGACTAAGCCATTAAATTTGAATGGGAACCTTTGTGAAGCTGCGCAGGGCATATCAGAGAAAAATAGGTAGATTTTATTCAGTCTTTTATGAATCGGCTGGAATAACCCATAGAACATGGGTTTTTGCAAGAGAAATGATGCAATCTGTAGTTTTATTTATTTATCTAGAAAATAGTTGCAGGCAATCACATGACCATGAAATATCATTTGGTACATAATTTTAAGAGTTGGAATTTTCTAATTCGTTAGCCATGATATACTAATGCACTATAGGCGTAATATTCTAATCAGGATGTGAAGATTTTAATTGTTGTGATGCTGTTTTTTTTTAACAGAGACTAATGATTATACAGTTAACCTTCTTACTTGTTTAAAAATTACAATTTCAATGATAATGGACCATCCTTGGTTGGATTACCATTTAATCTACTTTCTAAAAGATCATTCACCTTGATCCACCTTATAATGAGAATCTTGTTTAGGCGTCTAATTTTATTCCTGTTAATTAAGAATTGTATAGCTCCATTCTCTGGTTCATCCATTTCTACGCTTGTTTAATATAAAATATGTCAATTACTTCCATAAAAAGAATTTGGGCATTTTGTGCAAAAAGGCTAATTAGAAAATTCATGACAATTGTAATAGAATCCACTCCTAATAAATAGATAGCATTCCTAACTTGTTCAAATAGATACATATATATGTATATATTTATATAATTCATGCATACTTAAATCTCTTTTGAAAATTTAGTGCAAGACGTGCCTTTATGGTTCCAATTGTCTCTATTGCCTCAATTACTTTCTTTAGGAGATATATAGGTATTTGGATACAATCTTTTGTTTAATGCCATTTTATAAATGAGGGTAAAATCTAAATATTTTGGGTTAAGTGATATTCAATGTCTATGTACCGAAAGATAAGGCCATGTAAAATGAATGAACGGACCTTGTTACTTTTTTACAAAAAAAATTGGATTGGTGCATATCAATGGGCATTGATCTAAGATATCAATAACCATCCTTAATTTTTATTTCATAATAATTGAATGTTGATTTGGTATTTATATATATACATATTTCCCTTATACGATCTAATCCATTTAGGGAGTCTTACCAAACACTTGGCATTTGTAAATTATTTCTAGTATGGTTAGAAATTTGCAATATAATCAAATTAAAGATATTGTTAGCCTAAAACCACGTATTAACATTGATAAAATTATCTTGATATATTGAAGCATTCAAGTTCTCCTTTATTCTAGTTGGTCTAGGACCTTCAATTTAAATACAAAGAACAATGAAACCCCTTCTACACAAAGATAGTTCTTCTATAAGTAATAGACAACATAAGTACTCCATTACCCTGGTTAGTGTTGAAAAATTACCTTATTACATTCCATAATATAGTCATTGGAATTTTCACATCCTAATGCTAAATAAACCATCTAGAAGATAGAAATATAAGTGGAATAATAGGACTCTAATCCTTGAAATGATTCTTGAAGATATTTTAACTCTAGGTAAAAGTGATTTCTTGTATACTTTTGATAACGAAAGTAGGGAAACAACATATGTTATGAAATTTCTCAAAAATAACGCATGTCTTTAATTTAAGTACTCACTTAATTACGTTGCATGGGAATTTCTTTTATGAGTAATAAATGGTTAAATGATTCTTTTAAAATCTAGGGTATTTAAGTTACTAAGATTAGGACTTACTATGAATTCTTGACCAATGCTTGTTGATTTATTTAATCATCATGGGTTTCCTTTTATGAATATTGTTAAATTTTACCGTGTCTTATGAACTTCTTTTCCTAATCAATATTAAGTATGTTAGATATAGATTTGGAAACTAATCAAAGAAGGAAAAACAAAACCAGCAGCGTTTGGTATTAACGATGCCTCTGGCTCACGTTTACGGGTAAAGTCGTCGCGCTTGAGCTACTGCATCTATAGCCTAACACAGCTGCAATAACGGCGTCTGTGGCATCGTCCCTATAAATCGCCGGGGAGAAATAAGGGACATGAGTTGTTTAAAATCCAAAGGGAGGGAAATCCCCTTTGGATCGATAATCTAAAAAGATAAAACAAAAATGAATCAAATCCGCTAGTGACAACCTAGAAAATTGTAACTTAGGAATTTTTTAGTGGTGCAAATGTAATTCTAACTCAAAGATAAAATCATGTGGATAAATCATTAGGGAATCATTTAAACGGGTCAAGGGAGACGAACTTCATTAGGGAGTAAGGTTAGATGAATGTTAATAGGTAAACAATGAATGGTCAAGGCGATCGTTTATTATCCATGCTTACCATCGTGGGTAGCAGCCGCAGAGGAACTATCTAGGGGAAATAAAAACCCTAGAAAGGGTTGCGTACCCGCTTTATAACAGTTCACATAAACATAGCCTAGAAAATAGAACTACATATTTTACGCCTTGATCCCGTTTGGAAGCAGGGTATGTAGGCAGTCTGGGAAACGAAGGATGCTCCCAGTACTCAGGCGTTCGGGAATGGGGTTTAGGGTTGGAGAGATCACATAACTAGTTATATAAGATAATCAACCAAAATACATGCAACTATACTTGGAAGAATCCCGCATGGATTGCTTGATTCCTCGAGGCCCTTAGGCCAAATTCCGAGGCGGGTTTCAAGTTTAGAATTACAATTTTACATACCCCTGAGGACGACGACCTCGGTGCACTTTTAGTAGAAAGTGTGGTCATCAGGGAAGCGACTCAGGATCCGGATGATCCCGATGAGTCCAAGACTCTGGCCAGAGCACGTACCTATCATATGATAGATGCCTGCCTCGTTTAGGTGGATGCCTATTCCGATTATATGAATAGATGTATTCCTATTCCATATGAATAGATGAAGTGAATTCCTGTTCCGTATGAACAGATGATATATCTGTCCCGTATGGATAGAAGTTCCCGAGTATACTTGTGAATGAATACTTGAAAAAAAAATTATTAAATAGAGTGGTATTTCGGTTAAAATTAATTGGGTCTCTACACCTCATCATTCATTTCGTCATCTCATCCTCCCACTTCATCTTTGATGATTTGGATAACTATCCCATCCCTGAGCTTTGTATAGTCACTATCCTCAAATCCAATCCAACAAGTCTATCATGTCCCATCGTGTCGGTCCAATCATTTTATTCCCTTGGCCCCGGGGTTATCTTTGATTATTCCATCCATCACGAGCCCGGAGCCGCTTCATTGACCACGCGTTCTCGCTTCTTTTGTATATTGATCATTTGATCTACCCCCGGGGTTCCATCATCGATCTTCATTGTCCACTTTGTCCCTTTATCACCTATCATCAACCTTTCTACTTTGTCCATCAACTCCTCTATCATCTATCATCTATCATCATCTGTCATCCATCATCAACCTTCATATCTTGTTCCTATTTGTCTTTCCCGTCTTTATCATCCATTGAGGTCTCCTATCTTGTGTCATGTCTCTCATGTCGCATCATCAAGCTATGCCCTTATCTAGCTGGATCTTAACAAACAAGATCCACTTGTACCATCAGATCCAATCAATTCTGAATATCTTGCATCATATCAATCTTTTATCCATCATCGGGTCTCAACAGATGCATCCTTCCTAACATACCTCATCAATCCCATCCATCCCTCTTTATTGGATCCTATGGCAAAGGAAATTTGAATTAATTGTGATCTTTGATGCTTTGC
>VDFB02349409.1:0-25519 GCA_007258455.2 Sequoia sempervirens | reverse complement strand
GAGAAACACAGAAGATGTGCAACATGTAATGATTCTGTGAGGGGGTGGTCAGGAAGGAAGCCATTGGAATGGAAGACCCTATGCAAGGGACCTTTTTAAATGGGGCTACAAAAGGAAGGATTTAGGGAGGTGTAGGAAGAACACCATTAAAAGGACACTAGAGGAGACATTCGTCAAAGAGGTGAGACCCGCATTCAAATCCACCGCCGAAGGAGAGGTAAGGCTATGAGCGTGAATGGATATTGGTGGGTGGTCATCATAGCCAAGTCATAGTGGAGACAACTATAACTGATAGTACTCAAGGATGTGAAACCCGCAGTCATCTACAACCATCCTCGGCCCCATTTTGGTTCATTCAGCTCTGCCAACCCCTGCTAATGTCATATCATCAATAAATATCTAATTTTAACCATATTTTATGGTTTTCTACATGACCACTTTTAGAGTGACTTATGCAACTTGATATATCCTCAACTCATCTAATAGCACCTTATGGGATCCCAATGTCTCATGTAGTGGATTTTAATTTCTTTTAAATGTGCTAGACTAAAATTAAACTTAGTGCATGCACATGATAGGAATGTTAAACCTACCATGTCTAATTCTTTGTCGATTGCCTTGTTCCTTTGATTTGAACAATTTCACAGACCAAGAAAGAATAGTCCATGATTATGACTTTATATCATGAGCAACATTGGACTATAGTCATTCTTTCACTTTTGAGCCTCTCCAAATTGTCAACTTGGATATCCTTACTTTCCCCTTCTGGGGTTTCCAGTGTGGGGCTCCACAATTAGAGTGTTTTGGGAGAACGTTACAACACACAAAGCTACCCACACTACGGGGTGTGCATGCCAAACTCTTTCCCCACCCTTATGTAATATCATTCATTCATCACCTGCCTTATGTATTTTATCATTATTATGACCTTTATAGACCACCTTCACATTTTAGGGATTAGAAGAATAACATTGACACAAATATTTAAAAATGAATACTACTCTGTACCTCATAATGTCCATTGTTCAATAGATTACTAGCTTCGACTTTAACTCCTCATGTTGCAACACTAGAGAACCAAAAGCCTTCTGCCTCCCTATTAATCACTATTATTTCTTCTTTCATGAATGCTCCCAAGTTCCATTGGAAATTTAAGTATCAACAATGCAACAACCACCTAAAGTTCAAGGTGACCACACTCTTTAGTGAAGACTACTATCGTCCTCAAAATAATCCTCGATTCAACCCATTTCATGAATTCGATGATGACTTTGAGTATTTGAGCTGAACTAGTCAATTAGTGTGGGGAATAGAAATGAGAATGCCACTAAATGATGTGTGAGAGTGAGGTTACAAACGTCAAGTAGGTTGTTACCATGAATGACATCCTGGGATATGCAAGAACCTATGCTAGAAACTCTCCCAGAGTAGCTATGATGCTACCTCCCCTCCACATTCATTATCTTATATTGAAATAGTGCATCAGTTAATCATTTATTCAATCAAACTCATGAACATTCTAGATTCATCTTCATGATGCATGCATCCCATGTTAATCTTACAAGCGCAGTATAACTTTGAGATCAGTATTTCATCCATGTTGTTGTGGAACCTTCACATGCTTGTGTTATTAAGGAGACGACAGTGGTGGTAGCGGGAACCGCATGGTAGTTGTCCTTCAGGAGAATGTGGGAAAGGGTGTGTGAGATGTTGGTTAAGGAATGTTGTTATGGCCTTCGCCAAGATGGACAACGCTAGTGGTGTCGGTACCCACAACACAAGAAACCATTTTGAAGAATAGACAGCTAAAGGAATTGAGGGATACGCATATAGGAATTCCATAGGGGGAGGCACATGGAGAGACATCAAGTGGTGGCCATGTGGAAATGGTGATGGGGTAGCCAGCCTCTACGCATGTGGAACCTGCATTAAATATTTCCGCCTGAGAGTGCAGGTGCATAAACACAAGCGGAAGTCATTGAAATGTCATCACAAAATGAATAATATCGATGACGGTAGAACCCACATAACAAAGATGCAGTGAAGGGTGGTTAATATGAAACAATGCCAGACGAGGGAAAGTCATACGCAAAGACACGTGATCATTTCAAACCTAGGAAATTTTGTGGTTATAGGAAGGTTATCCTAGGGTAATGAAAATGACAAGGACAGTAGGGCCAAGTGTAGAATCCATCCTGCAGGTAGCAGTTGAGGGTTGGTCACAAGTGAATGGTAGAGTGCAATGGTGAATGTGATGGGGAAACCCGCAAAGCTTAATGGATTCCAAGCAAAAATGAAACAGAAGCCTACAGGAGCTAGCCTGTAATGGAAAATGACTTGGTGAAACCTAGGTACCTTTGGCCAATGGAAAATTGATCACTTTAAGGCACATGACCAAATTGAGCTTGGATGAAGGGCCACACAATGTAGGAAAAGAGAAAAATGACCCAGCTAGGGTGAAAAGAGGGGTTCATTTCCTTCGGTGGGGTAGTTATGTAAAACATGCACAACAAATACATCCTTTATTTTTACTTTTTCTTGGTCAGAACACACCTTGTGGTTTCTACATAAACGTCATTGATTTTTTATTTTGTTTTTTTCATTTTTGTGACTAGAGGGTGGTATAGTCTCTCTGAAATATGTCACAGTGTCAAGATCAATTGTGAAAATAGCCTTATGGTCCCCTTATGCTATGCCTTCTTGTCATCCCATGAATTTGGTGACGGCATCATCATTTTCAAATATGTCAAAGGTGGGTGGATCTTGTGTGTCCCAATTGACCAATTGTGGGTAAACAAGGGAAATTTTATCATCACATTTACTAAAGGATGTGGAAGCAACAAATAGGGTAAAGATGGATGTATATTGGTGTCCCAAAATAAATTGACATAGATATTAATATGATCCATTAGGTTGGTAAAGGATGGATGGGGTATATTAGACTCATTAAAGACATGGTCAAGCTCATAGTCACTGGTGGTACAAGAATCCTACCCATATTCATTAGAGTCGATGTTGATATAATAGATTTCAATAGAATTTTACAAATGTCTCAATGTCTTTTGAAATAATTATGTCCTTTTTTGAAAGAACCTTAGTACTTAAAGTACAAATCCTAATTGGTACAAACCCTAGACCCAAGTTCTTTAGCTATTTAAGATGCATCAAGGGTTCTCTCCTTCCATTTTTATGTATGTGGAGTCCATTGATTTCATCATAACCCTTTTTTTTCATGAGCTCAAAGCCTTACAATATTATTTTGTCAATAGTGGTTGCAGATCTTCCTCATCTTTATAAATCTAATCTGAAATATCATCAATGTCCTTTTTGTAACTCTCCCTAGTCTGTGAAGGTGGTGGTGTGAGGGATTTTTATGAAAACATTAGGATCCATCTTGTAGATGGGCTTACCATAGGACTTTGGAGACTTTGGTAGCTTAGTCATGCAATAGGAAGTGTTGATATGATACTCTCCACACCCCTAGTCTTTGATTTGAATATTGGGATTAGTGGATGGAATGGTGGGTGTGGAGGATTTAGTCAGAGTGGATGGAGTGGACACTGTAGCTTCACAATTTATAGCCACTTGGTCTTCAGGGACCCACCTCAAATTGATACAATATTGAAAGGGGTTAGGATCGCCAATAATTATGATTTTGGTGCCATCGTAGTGTAACTTTAGACATTGATGGAAAGTGGATGGAATGACTTGCATGGTGTGAATCCATGGTCAGCCAGGGATAAGATTGTATGGTAGTTCAAGATCTAGGGCTTGGAATGTGATATCTAGTACTATCAGTCCAACTTTGATAGGTAGTGTAATAATGCCCTTGAAAGAATGTTCTTCATCATCATAGGCTTTGATGATAATGCTCTTGTGGACACAAAAAAAAATCCCTTTTTTCTTGCTTGATTTAGGATTAATTAATGATAAATTAAACTTAATGAGGCCCTACTTTAGTGTTGTGAGGTTTCTTTTTCTTCCACACTAAGTATTGAACCCTTGCAAATGCATTTATCAATGTCTTGTAAAGGTGTTGTAAAGTGTGTTAAAAGACATTCACACCTCTCTACACTTAATGGACCTATCTTTCCCCTAATTCAATGTTATAAAATATATTTAATGATATTATCACATTAATCTAGAAGGGTTGTAAATTTAATTTTACTTTAATCTAGTGTTGTAATGTGTCTTACACATTCACATTAGATTTTGTGCCTTTCAAGGCTAAGTGGACCTCATTTTAATGTTGAAAATTTTATTTAATCATACTTTCACATTGAATTTTCTGTCCCAAGCCCTAATTACCCTTTACATCATCATTAATAGGCCCCTATGACCCTATATTATGCATCCTGAGGTATAATTTGATCAAATAACTAACAAAGTCACCATATAAACTTGATTTCCTTACATATCGGTGTTCTAGCTAGTAGAATGGACCCTTTGGGACCCATTAGAAATTAGGGGTGAATCAATCCCATCCAAGTTAGACACATTCACCCTTTATGGTGAATGAGTCCCATTTGATCCATTTTTGGGTTTAAGCAGGAAAAAATAGGTTTTAAGTTTAATTTTTCTTCATGCTGGCCTTGGGGATCTTAATAAGAAAAATAGGTGGATTTCATATAAAAGAAATCTTCTAAACCCTAACTCATCATTCATTACACATCTAATCATTCATTCATCATTTATCTTCTATCTCAAGTCAAGCAAGCTAGGGTTTTAACATTCAAAGTCATTAGATAGCTTTTGAGGACATTCAAGGACATATTCTTCATTCATTGCTACAAAAACTCAAGATCAATTATCATGGTGAGGTATTAATTCAATTATTTAATGTTCACACTTCATATTATTTCTTCATTTTTTTTAATTACCTAAAAGGGGTTTTACCAAGGCAACCCCCATGCCCTAACATTTAACATTTCTCCTTGTCCTCTTGTGTGTTTGCAGATTTAGATATCTTAAAGGCTTGGAAATCATTGAAGGATAAGTTGTAAAGTTTTTGAAGACATCTCCTTATTGAACAATTTTAGATATCAACAAAAAGTCACTTACAGTGCCAAAAATTAGAGTTTCAGAAGTGGACACCTATTAGGAACCAAAGTACAGACTAAGGGCTTCTATTTCCACTTTTAGATTTTTAGAACTTCAAAAGTGGACTCATTTTCCATTAGTGGTGAATGAGTCCCACTTCCAAGCCCTAAAAACTATTTTCTACAATTTTGGATACCCATTTGTGCAAAACAGGCTTTGAAATAGTTTCCCAAATTTGGGACTAATTCACCCAAAATGGAAAATGAGTCCTTGTAGGCTGAATTTTTAGGATCAACAACATTTCAAAGGTAATTTATAGTCTCCAACAAGTTCTTAGGTGCAGACATTCAGTTTTACATCTTTCTATTTTGTTTCATGATCATTTCTAAGTCATTTAGCATATGTTTTTATACAACATTGTGTTTTCAAAGAACTTACATTCCTTAGGTTTTACATTAATAATTCACATAAATTTTTACTTTATTACATTTAGACATATTCCATCCATTATTGCATTAATCTTGAGTGTAGACATTGCCCATTTTTTTCCCATCTCTCTCCTTTTAGGTGAAAAATCCTTGAAGTGCAAGAAAGACCTTAGGTGCCAAAAAATTTCTTTACATTTTGGTGAACCTGACTTTTGAATACTTTTTGTGAATGGTAGCATTAGACCTACTCAAACATAGACAAAAAACACAATTTTAGTCATCAAACACATCTAAAACCATCATTCCCCATGCAATTCATTTAAACACCAAGAACAAGAAATAAAACATAACTAATCAAATGAAAGATACTAAATCTTGGTGAAGACATTCAAACCCTCAATCCCATGGGAGAATTGGTGCTACTTTGATGTGGAAAGTATCCCTTTCCTAATTACTTCCAAGATTTGATGAACTTTGATGAAGATTGGTGCTCCTTGATGAAATTTGACCATAACCTAGCTAAGATGGATGAAAATTATGAAAACTTGGATGAAGTGTTGATGAATTTGCTCAAAACCTATAGATAATAACCTTGCATAAAGTTGTGGATCCAAAATCAATAGAAGTGGTCAACATGCTAGTGGAGAGAGGTGGAGCACATTTTGATCAATGTGCAAATAAATGGAATTAGGTGGAAATTTGAAATTTGAAAGTTGGCTTGTGGAGGAAGAGATGGAAGAAGACTCTAATGCCACTTCACTCAAGAAAAAGGACAAGGCTTAAATTCCATGTTGGAGGACAAGTCCTTTGGGAAGGAGATTTTAAAAGGGAGGAATATTCCAATGAGATGCCCTTTTGAATGAAAATAGAAGAATGCATAAATCAATTAAATTGATTTACTTGTGCAAGTTAAAAAAATATAGAGGATTTGATGGATTAGAGTTAGAGTTAATTAAGATTTAATTAACTTAGATGGAGATTAGCTTGATTTGACATTTTGAATTATATTTTTGGATTTATTTAAATCAAAATGAGAGGAATACTGAATATTAGATTTAATTAAATAAAGTTTGATTTATTTAATAAAAAAGGGTGATGTCAGATTTAATCAAATAAAATGTTAATTTATTCAATTAAATGAAGAAATATGATTTTAATCAAACAGAGGGACGATTTAATTAAAGAGGAACATTAGGATTAATGAAATAAAATGATTTATTTAATTAATAGAAGATAATGACTTAACTCAAACAAAAATTGGTCTCGAATAAACTGTTAGCAGAGAGACATTTAGGTAGAAATCGGTATTAGTAAATTAGATCAGGTGCAAAAGATCAATTAGTATAATTTGAACATTTTACATTTTTCCCTCTTGAAGCAATGTACCCACCATTTTGGTTCAAATAATAACCTTGACGTGATCAAAATTCAAAATTTTTATTATTTTTTCAGATGCCCCACTACTACCCCAGTAGAAGAATTACACTGATATACTGCCCCCTCGAGAGATCAAATGAAAATTTGGATTTTTGGGTGATTTATCGAAAAAAGAGGACAAGCTACCCAATGGGTCTAGAAAGGCTCTAGGATGCTAAAAACATGCCAAAATGTGGAAAAAGGATGCAAAATGAGCTTCAGTTGGGAAAAAAAGGGGTTGGGGGCACAAAACCCTAGCTTGATCCCCATGCCAAGAGCATTAAAATTTTGAAGTTAAACATAAAGAATAATAGGATTTATATTAAATACATGAGGCTATTATATAATATCAAAAAAGACTATTTTAAAGTTTAAATTTATATTTTAATTAAGGGTAAATACTTTTGGTTGGATTTATGAATTAGAAATAGACATTTTGAAAGGGCCTCCCATGTAACACCCCTTCATTTTGTTATTTTGATCGAACAGTGTTCGTCATGTATATTTTGCCTTGTTAGTACGTTGGTTATAAACTTGGTTACTTTTGATCACTAATTATTAAGCGATGTAAACATTATGTTTTGGTGTGATGGTACTTTTATCAGATGATGTTATTATGTCATGTTATGGATTAAATTATCATGTATGTGAATTATTGATGCTTCATGTTTTGATTTTGCAATTAATGGTTAGGGATGTCAGTTAGCGATAATGTATTGGTGAAGGGGACGGGATCACATCACTCGCACGCGAGTGCCCTATGATTCCGCGACTTCCTCTTCACGGTGTGTTTTGATGTTTATATATATATATATATATGAATGCATGTTCGACACTCGGGTTGTGTGCAGGATGCAGGTACCGGACATTGACTCCACCTGATTTCACAGGTCTGAGCATGTCCCTTGTTCAACGGAAATGATTGGGAGATAGTAGCTTGGGTTTCTGTGTCGTGACATTACCCTAGTCATAGTGGGTCGTCGGGTTGTCAGTTGGGTTAAGCTATTGGTCTTGTCATCTTGTCTCCCTTTGCATGCATGATTTAAATTTCCTTGTTAAACGGCATTGCTTTATTTAATTTTATTGCCAAAAATGCATAATAGAGTGCTCATTGATTTATTAGTTGATTTAATGCAATTGATAAATAACTTAACCGTGAATTAGATTTATTGTGGATTAAGTAAATTAAGTCCAAAGGTGTTAGCATTATTAGATGATGAGACAAAAGAAAATATATATAATTCGAGGTTGTATTGCATTCATAATATAAGAAAATAAAATTTTAAATGATTTATTTTTAAATGCAATAGTTGGATTAAATTTTGGGTAACAAAATAAATTTAGCTAGCATGGTAGAGTAAATGAAATTTGAATTTAAATGGGCTTATGCATTTGAAAAAGGAAAATAGGATTGTTTTATTGTTTTCAAAAAAAATGAAATATCAAAAATATCTAAGTTTACAATAACTTTGGTGGGTGGCCAAATTAGGGGTTTGACCTTTTTTTTGGAGGCCATAAGGAAAAGGCTTTCTTTTTTTTTTGAATTATCTTGTTTTTCTTAGAATTGGGTAATTTTGAGAGAGAGCAAGAGGAAATTTGAAAAAAATCTTGGAGGAAACTTGAAGAAAATTGTTGAAGAGGATTTGGAAAAGCTGGGTGGAGGAGAAGATTGGAAAGACCACAAGCCTCCATTGAAAGATTTCAAGGTTGGAGAAAAAAAAACAAGGTGTTGGTTTAAACCTCATGCAATTCCTTATTTTGAAAATAGTTTAGAAGCTGTTCAAAATGTGTAAATGGAAAGGAAAACCCATCAAGCAATTTCATTTCAACTGGTATCAAAACTCTCAACAAAAAAAAAAAAAATGGTTTGAATTAAAAACATGGGGAAACTCTTGTGAAATTTCTGTGTATTTAATAGAGCTTCTTTTAAACTTTTTAGAAATTTTCGGGTATGAGTATTTCATTTGGAACCGAAAAACGAAAAAAAGAAGCTAATGATAGTTGGAATAAAATTGCCTTTTGCATAATACTATTTGTTTTTTTTCTCTCACATTTTAAACTTGTATAAGTTGATACCCAGAGTTTTTTTTTTTTAAACCATAGAGTCTATAGATGTTGTTTATTTTTTAATCATTTTATTTTAGCTTCTTATGGTTTGTTTGAGATTTCTCCTGTATCTAAAGTGTGGATGTGGTTTCCTGCTTTCTCATTCCCTGCTTGCATTAGTTTAAATAAAATCAAATTAAAATGAAACTCTTATATTTATTTTATTTTTTCTGTAATGGGGAAGGGGGCGTTAATCGCGGGTCGTCCAAAATCAGCCTCTGGAGGGATGAGAGCAAAGGCAGCCTCCCATGCATAAGTGGGAGGCGCTACATTGCGCTGTCGGCTCAGTAGGAGTCAAGGCACTTCACACCGGCCCCTTATGTGTGCATTGGACTCTTATTTTTATTTTTGTTGTTAGATTATCTTTATATTATATTTATTAAAATGTAATATATATAATGTGATATATATTATATATTATATTTAATGTATATAAATATAAATTTGGTTATTATTTTATTTTGTTTTTTATTTTTATTTTTAATAATTAATTAAAATATATAGGTTATAATATATTTATATTATATTTTAATGGGTGCATTTAGTGTTAACCATGGTATATGTTAATACCTATATATGTTTTTTTATATGTAATTGTATATATATGTATTGATATATACATTATATTTATATAATTGCATAAGATATTTAGTATTTATATACAGTTATATTTAAAGAAGAAATTTATTTACAATAAATATTGAGTGAACAAAAGAGATGGATTTAAATTGTTAGATGGATCGATCCAAGGAGAATAACGTATAGCTAAACCATTTTGAACTGTTAGTGTGATTTGAGCCTCTTGAATCTGTGCAAGCTTATGATGTGTTAAATTAGTTAAGTTCACTACGTCATTGGGTGAATTGGATTTACGAAATCCTAATTTTAGCTTTTATTTAAAATTGCTTATAGTGCTTACTTTTGATGTTTGGCATAAATTCTAGGGGTGGGGGAAGTCTAGTCAGTATTATGTAAGTCTTCCAGATAGTTTTGTTTCTTTTATGTGTTTTGGGGTTGCTATCATGTCGGTCGACCTTGTTTGCCTTGGGTAGTGCTTAATGGTGTCCTATGTTGTACTCGGTTATCATGAACGGGTTACGTTGACTTTATGTCATGTTAGGAATTCATTATCCCTAGGTTGCACCTGAGTACCCTTTTTGTGGTGGCAAAGTTCCACGTGTTGTCTTAGAGAATTGGCTTGCATTGAGGGCCAGCACACAAAGTGGTGCCAGGAGATCTCAATGTAAGTTGGTTAATTCAGTGATAACTTAAACCAATTAATTAGCATAGGTGGTACCAACATTTAAAAAGATTAGTTTTGCCTCGCTCATGGACGCAAGTGCTTGCATAGGCTTGGGATGAGACGAGAAGGCCTGGAATGGCAAGATCGTTATCTTGTCCCTTCGAAAGATAACTGATTCCGCATTGGTTTGCATGTGGGGCTGGGAGTCGTTAGAGGTTACCAGGATATCCTGAGATGGGGGCTAGGACCTAGGAAGACTTGCCAGGATATCCCATGCGGCATTGTGATGACACTTCTCTTAAGACAACATTATGTTTGTATTCGTGATGTGTTCATGTATTTAGAATCTAGAAGCATTGTTACCTATATGTCATGTGATATCATGTTCGTATCCTTTCCCGTTAAGTCATGTTGTCTATGTATAAAGGTTGTTGGTCATGCCCTGAAACTCTCAAGCATTATCTCCTAGCATGGGGTGAGCCTTCGAAGTATCACATGGTTGGGTGGAACGTAACCATAACTGGCTAGTTGGCATTTCTTTGTGGACGTAGACTTTGTGTTGGAGAGCTCGTGGGATTCCAATTGCCACCTCGATTTTCTATGCTTGTGCTTTGTATTTCACCACCCCTATTTGTATTTTAGGTGGAAATTTGTAATAAACAATTATGTTTATTGGATTTACTCATTCTCGAATAGGCGTAAATGTAATTGTTACTACTTTTGTCTTGGAACCGCTAAGGATCCTGTCCTTCCTGTCCGTTGTTTTAAATTATGAATTATTAAATTGTGTCTCGCAACCTTACGGGATTGTTGGCATTGTGTTGTTATCATACTTGTAATTGTTATAAAAAAAAAAAAAAATTGTAGTGAAATTGGTTGTAGTATGCAACTTCCCCTAGGGTCATGTATGGGGCATTATACATGGTAACGTATTCAGGTTTCAAACACCGGTACCGATTATGATGAGCCCATTGCTTTGTGGGTGATGGATTTTATTTGTGTGTTGTGCTAAATGTTTTTTGTGTCTATATAGGATAATGCCTCCCAGACGTGGAAGAGGAGGGGGTCGTAGATGTGGCCGTTTAGGCAGTCGCATTGAGGAATAGCAAGACCCACCTCCACATGTTCCACTTGTTTCTGACCATGAGGAGCAATAGGCTTCTCAGAATATTCAGGGAGATGGCAATCAGAATTTGGATCCACCCAGGATCAAAGATGCTCAGTTGCATCAGTTGTTAGAGGAGACCCTTCCCTGCCTTGGGCCTAGGCAGGAGGTAGAGCCAGTGGTGGTTAGAGAGAGAGAGGTACCAGTTCACTCTGATTCAGAGGTAGTAGCCCATATGAGGGATTTTCTTAGAGCACGACCACCTACTTTCGATGGATCAGGCAGTGGTTTGGAGGCAGAGACATGGCTCATTGACTTGACTAGGTGCTTTGCTATGCACCCTTATGGGAGCAACACTCGAGCTAGGTGCACTATCATGCACCTGAGGGGATTTGCCTCCACTTGGTGGAGATTAGAGGAGCAAAAACTCCATCTGGACATTGGTACAGTTTCTTGGGAGTTGTTCCTAGAGTAGTTTTGGGCTAGATTCCTTTCCGAGCATTGGAGGCAGCGTCGAGGGGATGAGTTCCACACCCTTCGATAGATGACTATGTCAGTAGAATTGACGAGCTCAAACAATATGCAGGCATAGGCGATGACGAGGGCATGTTGGTACATCATTTTCTCAGGGGCTTAAACGCCTGTATCAGTGGTGGAGTGCGGGTTTTCGAACCCAGGACCATGGAGGTGGCGGTCGATAAGGCCAGGCTCATTGAGGAGAACCTAGCGATGGCCTTAGGTGGTCATGTAGGAGTGCAGGTGGGCAGTGGTTCAACAGCTGGGACTAGTGCTCAAGGGGGTTAGCCTCAGGGAGGTGCACCTTCTAGAGCTTAGCAGGGTCTGTCTCAGGGTGGTCAGCAGCAGCAGCAGGGTTCCCAGGGGAAACGGAAGGGTTTCCAGTAGAGGCAGAGGGACAGGAGTTGGAGGCACATGAGACGCTTCAACTCTGAGCAGCCAACGCAGAGTTCTCATTCTTCTTTCAGGGGTAGTGCGCAGCAGTCTAGCGCACCACCTGCAGGAAGGGGCTTTGGTAGAGGCACTAGATGTTTTGCATGTGGCCAATAGGGTCACATAGCGAGGATGTGTCCCAATAAGGGCGCATCAGGTTATTCTTAGGGACCAGCGGTGTCAGAGCCGACTGTAGGTGATGCAGGCCAAGGGCATCGAGTATTCGCAGCGGTTGACAACCGCCAGGCAGAGCACCAGGGTACAGTTGTTGAGGCCTATGGTATGTTGGGGGGTAACCCCGTTTCTATTTTATTTGATTCTGGAGCGTCAGATTCCTTTGTTTCTTCATCGGTCGTGGCGCGATGTAGAATGGATGCAGTAAAGCAAGTCGATAGGTGGCAGGTGGAGTTAGCTTCGGGTGCAAAAGTTGCATCCCTTTCCCTTGTGCCGGAGGGTAGGTTAGAGGTTGGACCTCTCCAGACTACCTTGGACCTTTGTGTTATTCCATTGGGTTCTTATGATGTTGTCATAGGAATGGATTGGTTAGAGGCCCACAGAGCAATCATTGATTGTCGACATAAGTCGATTAGTTGCATTGGGACATCTGGTAGAGAGATAGAGGTAGTGGGGATTCAGAGGCCAATCTCCTTGAGGATCATCTCAGCTATGCAGTTGAGAAGGTGTTTACGGCAGGGTTGCCAATTGTTCACTGTTACCGTGGATGATTTGGGCCTAGGAGGTGGAGAAGAGAAAGTTTCTCTTGATAGTCACCCCATCCTTTAGGAGTTTTCCGATGTCTTTCTAGATGAGATTCCAGGGATGCCCCCTCAGAGGGACATTGACTTCAAGATAGACTTAGTACCTAGATCGGAGCCCATTTCACGAGCTCCCTATCGCATGACTACCCAGGAGCTGAAAGAGCTTCGATTGCAGCTTGAGGAATTGTTAGAGAAGGGTTTCATTCACCCTAGTGTTTCTCCATGGGGAGCACCTGTCATCTTCGTAAAGAAGAAAGACAGTTCACTTCGGTTATGCATTGATTACCGACAGTTGAACAAAGTGACCATCAGAAATCGGTATCCTCTTCCTAGGATTGGCGATCTATTCAATCAGATCAAGGGTGCTACCATCTTTTCGAAGATTGATCTCAAGTCAGGATATCATCAGCTTCAAATTTTTGAGTCAGATATTCATAAGACCGCATTCCAAACGCGGTATGGTCACTATGAGTTCACAGTTGTACCATTTGGGTTCACGAATGCACCCTCAGTGTTCATGAGTCTTATGAATGGGGTATTTCATACATACCTTGATAGGTTTGTTCTTGTGTTCCTAGACGATATTTTGGTATATTCTAGAATAATGGAGGAACATGAGGAGCACTTGTGACAGGTATTGCAGTGTTTGCGAGATAATCAGTTGTATGCTAACTTGTCGAAGTGTGAATTCTTTAGGACTAAGGTCCAATACCTTGGTCATGTGATCTATGGAGAGGGTATTTTAGTGGATCCTGCAAAGATCCAAGCGATCTTAGATTGGCCTGCGCCCACGAATGTGGCTGAAATACGTAGCTTCATGGGGCTAGCGGGTTATTACAGGCATTTTGTGCAGGACTTTTCGAGGGTAGGGCATCCTATCACCTCCCTCCAGAGGAAAGGAAAGAGGTTTGAGTGGTCTGAGAAGTGTGAGACCGCCTTTCAGTGTCTTAAAGGGAAGTTGACCAGTGCACCTATACTTGCAATACCAGATCCTATTGGGGACTTTGTTGTTTGTACAGATGCATCCTTGGAGGGATTAGGTGCAGTATTGATGCAGGAGGGTCGCGTAATTGCATATGAGTCATGAAAACTCAAGGATCATGAGCTAAACTATCCTACCCATGATCTTGAGTTGGCAGTAGTGGTCCATGCATTGACAAGATGGAGGCACTTTCTGCTTGGGCATAGGTTTGAGCTGCATAGTGATCATAGGAGCCTTCAGTATATCTTCACGCAGCCTAACCTTAATGCTAGGCAAAGGCGATGGATGGAGTTTCTCTGTGAATATGACTTTGAGGTGAAGTATATCCAAGGGAAGGAGAATGTGGTTGTAGATGCCCTCAGTAGGCGAAAGCATGGGATATCTGAGTTGACTCTTATTGTTGATTTACGGAGTCAGATTCTCTCTGCCCTTCCAGCTGACAGTTGGTATCAGGATGTTAGATCGGTTATAGAGGCTGGAAGACCCATTGAGGGTAGATATTCAGGATACTCTCTAGATGCTGATGAGATATTGAGACACACGGGACGTATATACGTTCCCCCATCATGTGAGCTTCGCGCTTTGGTCATGACTGAAGCACATCATGCACCTTATTCAGCCCATCTAGGGGTGAAGAAGATGTATGCTGATTTGCGTCAATTATATTTTTGGCCAGGGATGAAACGAGACATTTTGGATTTTGTGTCGAGATGTCTTGAGTGTCAGCGAGTAAAGGCCAAACACCAACATCTAGCAGGGCTTTTGCAGTCACATTTAGTGCCAGAATGGAAATGGGATATAATCTCATTGGTTTTCATTATTGGTTTACCCAACTCTTCGAGATGACATGATGCAATTATGGTTACAGTGGATAGGTTGACGAAGGTAGCACACTTCTCACCTATACATTCTTCTTATACCGCATCATCTGTAGCTAGAGTGTTCATGGAGGATATAGTGAGGTTGCATGGTATTCCACGTCGGATTATCTCTGACAGGGATCCAGTGTTCACCTCAGCTCTATGGATGTCATTACAGCATGCGATGGGAACACAGTTGAATTTCAGTTCAGCTTACCACCCAGAGACAGATGGACAGACTGAGAGGGTCAATCAGATCCTCGAAGACATGTTACGTATGTATGTGATGGACCAACAGACATGATGGGAGGACTATCTCTATTTGGTAGAGTTTGCCTACAATAATGGCTTTCAGAGTTCTATCGGTATGGCTCCATTCTAGGAATTGTATGGGCGACCATGTCATTCTCCCTTGAGTTGGGATCAGCTAGATGACAGAGTAACTTTGGGCCCTGAGATGTTGCATGATATGGAGTAGCAGGTGGATAGGATTAGAGAGCACTAGGTGGCAGCACAGGATAGGCAGAAGAAGTATGTGGATGTGCATAGAGTGGATCATCAGTTCTCCGTAGGCGATAGAGTCTTCTTGCGTGTGCGTCCATAGAAGAGTCCAATCTGTTATGGAAAGGGCTCTAAGTTGGCACCTCACTTTGTTGGGCTCTTTGAGATTCTCGAGAAGATTGGTCCTGTTGCTTACCGTCTTGCTTTACCGCCCAGTCTCTCGCGTGTGCACGACGTATTTCATGTATCAGTTCTTCAGCTGTACCATCCACATAATTCTCATGTCCTTGATTGGAATGCTTTGTAGGTAGAGGACGAGCAGCTGGCTTTGGAGCCCATGGCCGTGGTCGAGCGCAGAACGCTCGCTCTTCGAGGGCGAGATATTGATTAGGTTAGGATCCAGTGGGATCCTAGGGATAACTCATCATCCACTTGGGAGGATGCAGCTAGGATGAGGGAACTCTATCCCTATTTGTTCGCAGGCTTCCAGGAGTAAGCCTGACCCTAGGGGGGAGGATGTAACACCCCTTCATTTTGTTATTTTGATCGAACAGTGTTTGTCATGTATATTTTGCCTTGTTAGTACGTTGGTTATAAACTTGGTTACTTTTGATCACTAATTATTAAGCGATGTAAACATTATGTTTTGATGTGATGGTACTTTTATCAGATGATGTTATTATTTCATGTTATGGATTAAATTATCATGTATGTGAATTATTGATGCTTCATGTTTTGATTTTGCAATTGATGGTTAGGGATGTCAGTTAGCGATATTGTATTGGTGAAGGGGACGGGATCACATCACTCGCACGCGAGTGCCCTGTGATTCTGCGACTTCCTCTTCACGGTGTGTTTTGATGTTTATATATATATATATGAACGCATGTTCGACACTCGGGTTGTGTGCAGGATGCAGGTATCGGACATTGACTCCACCTGACTTCACAGGTCTGAGCATGTCCCTTGTTCAATGGAAAGGATTGGGAGATAATAGCTTGGGTTTCTATGTCATGACATCACCCTAGCCTAGTGGGTCGTCGGGTTGTTAGTTGGGTTAAGCTGTTGGTCTTGTCATCTTGCCTCCCTTTGCATGCATGATTTAAATTTCCTTCTGAATTGGCGTTGCTTTATTTAATTTTACTGCCAAAAATGCATTATAAAGTGCTCATTGATTTATTAGTTCACTTAATACAATTGATGAATAATCCAACCGTGAATTAAATTTATTGTGGATTAATAAAATTAAGTCCAAAGGTGTTAGCATTATTAAATAATGAGACAAAAGAAAATATTTATATTTCAAAGTTGTATTGCATTCCTAATGTAAGAAAATAATTTTTTTAAAAAATGGATTTATTTTAAAATGCAATAGTTGGATTAAGTTTGGGTAATAAAATAAAATTTAACTTTAGCATGGTGGAATAAATGCACTGAATTTAAATGGCTTGGCGCATTTAAAAGGAAAATAGGATTGTTTTATTGTTTTCAAAAAAACCTAAATATCAAAACATCTAAGTTTACAATAACTTCAGGGTGCACAAATTAGGGTTTGACCTTTGTTGGAGGCCATAAGGAAATGGCATGGGTTTCGAATTTTCTTTTTAAAATTTGGAAATTTGAAAAAAAAAAAATCTTGGAGGAAACTTGAAGAAAATTGTTGAAGAGGATTTGGAAAAGCTGGGTGGAGGAGAAGATTGGAAAGAGCACAAGCCTCCATTGAAAGATTTCAAGGTTGGAGAAAAAAAAACAAGGTGCTGGTTTAAACCTCATGCAATTCCTTTATTTTGAAAATAGTTTAGAAGTTGTTCAAAATGTGTAAATGGAAAGGAAAACCCATCAAGCAATTTCATTTCAACTGGTATCAAAACTCTCAACAAAAAAAAATGGTTTGAATTAAAACATGGGGAAACTCTTGTGAAAATTATGTGTATTTAATAGAGCCTCTTTTAAACTTTTTAGAAATTTCTATAGGTATGAGAAAAGCTTCATTTAAACTGAGAAAAGAATAAAAAAAAAAAAGAAGCCATCAGATAGTTGGATTAAAATTCTGGGTTTTGCATAATACTATTTGTTTTTTTTTCTCTGTCATTTTAAACTTGTATAAGTTGAGAAATTCAGTGTTTTTTTTTTTAAACCTATAAGTCTGTAGATGTTGTTTATTTTTTTATCATTTTATTTTTAGTTTCTTATGGCTCGATCTGAGATTTCTCTGAGAACAGAGCAGGGACAG
The DNA here is from genome assembly GCA_007258455.2 of Sequoia sempervirens. Lineage (NCBI taxonomy): Eukaryota > Viridiplantae > Streptophyta > Pinopsida > Cupressales > Cupressaceae > Sequoia > Sequoia sempervirens. The sequence goes on along the minus strand of VDFB02349409.1, from coordinate 7,899 downwards.
GGTTTCCCCTGTTTTCCATCCCTATTTGCATCAGTCGAAATAAAATCAAATTAAAATGAAACTTTATTTATTTATTTTTTTTATGTGGTAATGGGGAAGGGGGGGCGGCACTTAGGCCGGCCCAGCCCACCCCAGGGGAGGGCGCTTCCATGGGCAGCGTCGCCCAGGGTGAGTTGGGCGCAGCTCACAACTGCATCCCAGCCTCCCTTATGTGCATTGACTTTTATTTTTATTTTTTTAAGTTAAGTTAGATATTTTATATTATATTTATTAAATGTAATATATATATAATGTGATATATATTATATATTATATTTAATATATATAAATATAAATTTGGTTATTATTTTATTTTGTTTTTTTATTTTTATTTTTAATAATTAATTAAAATATGTAGGTTATAATATATTTATATTATATTTTAATGGGTGCATTAGGTGTTAACTATGGTATATGTTAATATCAGTTATATATGTTTTTTTTTTATATATGTAATTGTATATATATGTATTGGATATATACATATATTTATATAATTGCATAAGATATTTAGTATTTATATATAGTTATATTTAAAAGAAGAAATTTGTTTACAATAAATTATTGAGTGAACAAAAAGAGATGGATTTAAATTGTTAGATGGATCAATCCAAGGAGAATAACATATAGCTAAACCATTTTGAACTGTTAGTATGATTTGAGCCTCTTGAATCTGTGCAAGCTTATGATGTGTTAAATTAGTTAAGTGCACTACGTCACTGGGTGAATTGGATTTACGAAATCCTAATTTTAGCTTTTATTTAAAATTGCTTATAGTGCTTACTTTTGATGTTTGGCATAAATTCTAGGGGTGGGGGAAGTCTAGTCAGTATTATGTAAGTCTTCCAGATAGTTTTGTTTCTTTTATGTGTTTTGGGGTTGCTATCATGTCGGTCGACCTTGTTTGCCTTGGGTAGTGCTTAATGGTGTCCTATGTTGTACTCGGTTATCATGAACGGGTTACGTTGACTTTATGTCATGTTAGGAATTCATTATCCCTAGGTTGCACCTGAGTACCCTTTTTGTGGTGGCAAAGTTCCACGTGTTGTCTTAGAGAATTGGCTTGCATTGAGGGCCAGCACACAAAGTGGTGCCAGGAGATCTCAATGTAAGTTGGTTAATTCAGTGATAACTTAAACCAATTAATTAGCATAGGTGGTACCAACATTTAAAAAGATTAGTTTTGCCTCGCTCATGGACGCAAGTGCTTGCATAGGCTTGGGATGAGACGAGAAGGCCTGGAATGGCAAGATCGTTATCTTGTCCCTTCGAAAGATAACTGATTCCGCATTGGTTTGCATGTGGGGCTGGGAGTCGTTAGAGGTTACCAGGATATCCTGAGATGGGGGCTAGGACCTAGGAAGACTTGCCAGGATATCCCATGCGGCATTGTGATGACACTTCTCTTAAGACAACATTATGTTTGTATTCGTGATGTGTTCATGTATTTAGAATCTAGAAGCATTGTTACCTATATGTCATGTGATATCATGTTCGTATCCTTTCCCGTTAAGTCATGTTGTCTATGTATAAAGGTTGTTGGTCATGCCCTGAAACTCTTGTTACTATCTCCTAGCATGGGGGGTGAGCCTTCGGGTATCACATGGTTGGGTGGAACGTGCACCATACTCCGTTGTGTTGGCATTTCTTTTGTAGACGAGACTTTTGTGTTGGAGAGCTCATGGGATTCCAATTGCTACCCTGATTTCTTTTATGCTTGTGCTTTTGTATTTTAATTACGCCTCATTTTATCGAGGTGGAAATTGTAATAAACAATTATGTCATTGATTTACCTCATTCTGGGAATGAGAGATGTAAATGTAATTATATCACTTTTGTCTTGGAACTGCGAAGGATCTCATGGTCTAAATGGAAATCTCATGTATGGAATGTATGTGCTTACATTAGATTAAGTGAATGTTGTTATATCTCATTTCATGTATGTTGTTTTAAATTATGAATTATTAAATTGTGTCTCGCAACCTTAGGGGATTGTTGGCATTGTGTTGTTATCATACCTGTAATTGTTATTAAAAAAAATAATTAAATAAATTGTAGTGAAATTGGTTATAGTATGCAACTTCCCCTAGGGTTGCGTGGCGGGGGCATTACACATGGTATCAGAGCCTAGGTTTAAACACTGGGTACTCTGGGATTATGATGAGCCCATTAAGCTTTTAGGTGTGCGGATTTTATTTGTGTGTTGTGCTAAATGTTTTTTGTGTCTATATAGGATAATGCCTCCCAGACGTGGAAGAGGAGGGGGTCGTAGATGTGGCCGTTTAGGCAGTCGCATTGCCTGACACTGAGACTGACTGATCAAGACGCCGCCTGCACTGGCTTGTTAGAGGAGACCCTTGCCCACTTGGGCCTAGGTAGGAGGTGGAGCCAATGGTGGTTAGAGAGAGAGAGGTACCAGTTCACTCTAATTCAGAGGTAGCAGCCCATATGAGGGATTTGCTTAGAGCACAACCACCCACTTTCGATGGATCAGGCAGTGGTTTGGAGGCAGAGACATGGCAAATTGACTTGACTAGGTGTTTTGCTATGCACCCATATGGGAGCAACACTCGAGCTAGATGCACTATCATGCACCTAAGAGGATTTGCCTCCACTTGGTGGAGATTAGAGGAGCAGAAGCTCCATCTGGACATTGGTACAATTTCTTGGGAGTTGTTCCTAGAGTGGTTTCGGGCTAGGTTCCTTTCCGAGCATTGGAGGCAGTGTCGAGGGGATGAGTTCCACACCCTTCGACAGATGCCTATGTCAGTAGAGATGTATGAGCATCATTTCTATGAGCTCAAACAGTATGCAAGCATAGGCGATGATGAGGGCATGTTGGTACAGCATTTTCTCAGGGGCTTAAATGCCCGTATCAGTGGTGGAGTGCGGGTTTTCGAACCCAGGACCATGGAGGTGGCGGTCGATAAGGCCAGGCTCATTGAGGAGAACCTGGCGATGGCCTTAGGTGGTCATGTAGGAGTGCAGGTGGGCAGTGGTTCAGCAGCTGGGACTAGTGCTCGAGGGGGTCAGCCTCAGGGAGGTGCACCTTCTAGAGCTCAGCAGGGTCCGTCTCAGGGTGGTTAGCAACAGTAGCAGGGTTCCCATGCGAAACGGAAGGGTTTCCAGCAGAGGCAGGGGGACAGGAGTTGGAGGCGCATGAGACACTTCAACTCTGAGTAGCCAGCGTAGAGTTCTCATTCTTCTTTTATGGGTAGTGCGCAGCAGTCTAGCGCACCACCTGCAGGCAGGGGCTTTGGTAGAGGCACTGGATGTTTTGCGTGTGGCCAACAGGGTCACATAGCGAGGATGTGTCCCAATAAGGGCGCATCGGGGTATTCTCAGGGACCAGCAGCGTCAGAGCTGACTGTAGGTGATGCAAGCTGTGGGCATCGAGTATTCGCAACAGTTGACAACCACCAGGCAGAGCACCAGGGTACAGTTGTTGAGGCCTATGGTATGTTGGGGGTAACCCAGTTTCTATTTTATTTGATTCTGGAGCATCTGATTCCTTTGTTTCTTCATCAGTCGTGGCGCGATGTAGACTGGATGCGGTAAAGCAAGTCGATAGGTGGCAGGTGGAGTTAGCTTCGGGTGCAAAAGTTGCATCCCTTTCCCTTGTGTCGGAGTGTAGGTTAGAGGTTGGACCTCTCCAGACTACCTTGGACCTTCGTGTTATTCCATTGGGTTCTTATGACATTGTCATAGGAATGGATTGGCTAGAGGCTCATAGTGCCATCATTGATTGTCGACGTAAGTCGATTAGATGCATTGGGACATCTGGTAGAGAGATAGAGGTAGTGGGAGTTCAGAGGCCGATCTCCTTGAGGATCATCTCAGCTATGCAGTTGAGAAGGTGTTTGCGGCAGGGTTGCCAATTGTTCACTATTACAGTGGATGATTTGGGTCTAGGAGGTGGAGAAGAGAAGGTTTCTCTTGATAGTCACCCCATCCTTCAGGAGTTTTCTGATGTCTTTCCAGACAAGATTCCAGGGATGCCTCCTCAGAGGGACATTGACTTCAAGATAGACTTGGTACCTGGATCAGAGCCCATTTCACGAGCTCCCTATCGTATGACTACCCAGGAGCTGAAAGAGCTTAGGTTGCAGCTTGAGGAATTACTAGAGAAGGGTTTAATTCACCCTAGTGTTTCTCCATGGGGAGCACCTGTCATCTTCATGAAGAAGAAGGATGGTTCACTTCGGTTATGCATTGATTACCGACAGTTGAACAAAGTGACCATCAGAAATCGGTATCCTCTTCCTAGGATTGACGATCTATTCGATCAGATCAAGGGTGCTACCATCTTTTTGAAGATTGATCTCAAGTCAGGATATCATCAGCTTCGAATCTTCGAGTCAGATATTCATAAGACCGCATTCCGAATGTGGTATGGTCACTATGAGTTCACAATTGTGCCATTTGGTTTGACGAATGCACCCTCAGTGTTCATGAGTCTTATGAATGGGGTATTTCGTACATACCTTGACAGGTTTGTTCTTGTGTTCCTAGATGATATTTTGGTATACTCTAGAACAATGGAGGAACATGAGGAGCACTTGCGACAGGTATTACAGTGCTTGCAAGATAATCAGCTATATGCTAACTTGTCAAAGTGTGAATTCTTCAGGACTGAGGTCCAATACCTTGGTCATGTGATCTCAGGGGAGGGTATTTCAGTGGATCCTGCAAAGATCCAAGCGATCTCAAATTGGCCTGCGCCCACGAATGTGGCAGAGATACGTAGCTTCATGGGGCTAGCGGGTTATTACAGGCGATTTGTGCAGGACTTTTCGAGGCTAGGGCATCCTATCACCTCCCTTCAGAGGAAAGGAAAGAGGTTTGAGTGGTCTGAGAAGTGTGAGGCAGCCTTTCAGTGTCTTAAGGGGAAGTTGACTAGTGCACCTATACTTGCGATACCGGATCCTATTGGGGACTTTGTAGTTTGTACAGATGCGTCCTTGGAGGGATTAGGTGCAGTATTGATGCAGGAGGGTCGTGTCATTGCATATGAGTCACGGAAGCTCAAGGATCATGAGCTAAACTATCCTACCCATGATCTTGAGTTGGCAGCAGTGGTTCATGTATTGACGAGATGGAGGCACTTTCTTCTTGGGCATAGGTTTGAGCTGCATAGTGATCATAGGAGCCTTCAGTATATCTTCACGCAGCCTAACCTTAATGCTAGGAAAAGGCGATGGATGGAGTTTCTCTGTGAATATGACTTCGAGGTGAAGTATATCCAAGGGAAGGAGAATGTGGTTGCAGATGCCCTCAGCAGGCGAAGGCATGAGATATCTGAGTTGACTCTTATTATTGATTTGCGGAGTCGGATTCTTTCTGCCCTCCCAACCGATAGTTGGTATCAGGATGTTAGATCGGTGATAGAGGCAGGAAGACCCCTTAAGGGTAGATATTCAGGATACTCTCTAGATGCTGATGAGATATTGAGACACATGGGACGCATATACGTTCCCCCATCATGTGAGCTTCGCGCTTTGGTCATGACTGAAGCACATCATGCACCTTATTTAGCCCATCCAGGGGTGAAGAAGATGTATGCAGATTTGTGTCAGTTATATTTTTGGCCAGGGATGAAGCGAGATATTGTGGATTTTGTGTCGAGATGTCTTGAGTGTCAACGAGTGAAGGCCGAACACCAACATCCAGCAGGGCTTTTGCAGTCGCATTTAGTACCAAAGTGGAAATGGGATATAATCTCATTGGATTTCATTGTTGGTTTACCCAACTCTTCGAGACGACATGATGCAATTATGGTGATAGTGGATAGGTTGACGAAGGTAGCACACTTCTCACCTATGCGTTCTTCCTATACCGCATCATCCGTAGCTAGAGTGTTCATGGAGGATATAGTGAGGTTGCATGGTATTCCACGTCGGATTATCTCTGACAGGGATCCAGTGTTCACCTCAGCTCTATGGATGTCATTACAGCATGCGATGGGAACACAGTTGAACTTCAATTCAGCTTACCACCTAGAGACAGATGGACAGACTGAGAGGGTCAATCAGATCCTCAAAGACATGTTGCGTATGTATGTGATGGACCAACAGACACGATGGGAGGACTATCTCTATTTGGTAGAGTTTTCCTATAATAATGGCTTTCAGAGTTCTATCGGTATGGCTCCATTCCAGGCATTGTATGGGCGACCATGTCGCACTCCCTTGAGTTGGGATCAGCTAGAGGACAGAGTAACTTTGGGCCCTGAGATGTTGCATGATATGGAGCAGCAGGTGGGTAGGATTAGGGAGCACTTGGTGGCAGCTCAGGATAGGCAGAAGAAGTATGCAGATGCGCATAGAGTGGATCGTCAGTTCTCCGTAGGCGATAGAGTCTTCTTGCGTGTGCGTCCACGAAAGAGTCCAATCCGTTATGGAAAGGGCTCTAAGTTGGTGCCTCGCTTTGTTGGACCCTTCGAGATTCTCGAGAAGATTGGTCCTGTTTCTTACCGTCTTGCTTTACCGCCCAGTCTCTCGCGTGTGCACGACGTGTTTCATGTATCAGTTCTTCGGCCGTACCATCCAGACATTTCTCATGTCCTTGATTGGAATGCTTTGTAGGTAGAGGACGGGCAGCTGGCTTTGGAGCCCGTGGCCGTGGTCGAGCGCAGAACGCTCGCTCTTTGAGGGCGAGATATTGATCAGGTTAGGATCCAGTGGAATCCTAGGGATGACTCATCATCCACTTGGGAGGATGCAGCTAGGATGAGGGAACTTTATCCCTATTTGTTCGCAGGCTTCCAGGAGTAAGCCTGACCCTAGGGGGGGAGGATGTAACACCCCTCCATTTTGTTCTTTTGATCGAACAGTGTTTGTTATGTATATTTTGCCTTGTTAGCACGCTGGTTATAAACTTGGTTACTTTTGATCACTAATTATTAAGCGATGTAAACATTATGTTTTGATGTGATGGTACTTGTATCAGATGATGTTATTATTTCATGTTGTGGATTAAATTATCATGTATGTGAATTATTGATGCTTTATGTTTTGATTTTTGCAATTAATGATTAGAGGCGTTAGTTAGCTATATTGTATTGGTGAAGGGGACGAGATCACATCACTCGCACGCGAGTGCCTTGTGATTCCGTGATTTCCTCTTCATAGTGTGTTTTGATGTTTATATATATATGTATGCATGTTCGACACTCGTGTTGTGTGCAAGATGCAGGTACAGGACATTGACTCCACCTGATTTCGCAGGTCTGAGCATGTCCCTTGTTCAACAGAAAATGATTGGGAGATAGTAGCTTGGGTTTCTGTGTCGTGACATCACCCTAGCCATAGTGGGTCGTCGGGTTGTCAGTTGGGATAAGCTATTTGTCTTGTCATCTCGTCTCTCCTTGCTTGCATGATTTAAATTTCCTAGTGAAATGGTGTTGCTTTATTTAATTTTATTGCCAAAATTCATAAAAGAGTGCTTATTAATTAATTAGTTAATTTAATTCAATTGATAAAATAATCTAATCATGAATTAGATTTATTGTTGATTAAATTAAATTAGTCCAATTGTGTTAGCATTATTAAATAATGAGACAAAAAAATAGAAGTTGCCTTGCATTCCTATTGAAATAAAATTAAAAATGATTTTGTTAAATGTAATTAGTAAATTCAATTTTGTGGATAAAAGGGAATTTAATTGTCTTTTGGGGTGAAAATAGAAATTTGTTTTAAATAAATATTATGCATTTGAAAAGGGAAATAGATTTGTTTTATAAATTTTCAAAAATGAAAATATCCAAAATAGCACTAACTATGGTGGGTGACTAAAATTAAGGGTTTGACAATTTGGAGAAGGGCATAAGGAAAATGCATTTTCTTTTTGAATTATCTTTTT